>JAQGBY010003492.1:0-19121 GCA_034698785.1 Mycogona germanica
GACTGCTGCGTTTGGTTTTTCGTCGGCTGTTTAAGTGGTCGTCCTGTTAGTTCTAGACCACTCGCCACCGCCACCTCCCATGCACGGTGGTCGAATGCGATGACGGCTAAACCACGCCATCTTCATCACTTCCTCTTGTTCGGAGAGACACCACACTTGCTCAGATTGATCATGTATCTGCCTGCCTGTCGAAGCATCTCCATATAACTCTTTGATTGCTCCTCTTAGCGAGACGAGTGATGCTCGCGGAGACGTACACGTGCTCGGGGTTCGATCCACGAATTCTCGGCACACCAGATTTTACCACTTCATCAAAACGTGGCGTATCATGGTGGCCTTTTTAGACATTTTCACAATTCTTTGAGATGCCACCAGCCGCTATTTATATTTGACAACAGTGGGTCTATCGAAAAAGGATTGTATAAAAAATGATAATTACATGAGCACAAATAAAAATGCAGACAAAGACGCGAAGATGAGAAACGCAACTAAAACATTAGTTTCAGAAATCCTTGGATGGACGTATACAGCAAGATATGATTTTCTTAGATTTTCGCAAAGCTTTTGACACAGTCCCTATCAACGATTATCAGCTAAAGTGAATGGTTATGGTATTAGTAATGAAGTTTCAGATTGGAAAGCAGCGTTTTTAAGCAATAGAAAACAACAAGTTGTTGTACATCAATGATATATGTGAAGTCGTCTAATCTAACATAAACTTTATAATGAGGAAGATTTTTTTTGTTTCTTGATTACAAAATTTTATGCTGATGATACAATGTTGTACAGAGGCATAAAATGTAACCGGGACTCGGTTGAATTACAGAAAGGTTCGAGAAATGACAGCTGCAATTCAATGTTGGCAAGTGTTGCATTATGCATGTATGTCAATTATTTTACTTCAACAAAATTTAGAAATACAGAGTAGTATTTATATTCAGTGCACTTTCCACGCACTCAACTCGTCTCGTAAGACGTTGTTTGTTGGTGATTCGATACCGCCAAAGAGTGAACGAAGATCGGTAATCCGATCGCCATTGGCATTGAGGCCGATTCAGAGGGTTGCTGACGTTATTGAATACATATAAAGTGGTCGACTGGTTTTCCTGGGAACGCCGCGTTTGCGATTATGCGAGATTTGCTCGAGGAACAAAAATGTTTTCGGTCGCGCTATCATTCTCTATAGACGCTGACATTAAATAAGATAAACATGAAAATAATAAAATGGTGTTGTCCAGATGCGGTCTTAATTGATAATTAATAAGAGGCGGTGAAAATAATAGTTCTGCACTATAGCTAGATGGCGTTGCTACCATACTTTGACCTGAGACCAATGGGTTCACCTTTTGGTTCCAATTATCGCCGCTAGAGATGGATGTTCGATTGTTTCGCTCGGTATCCACCAGAGGGGTTCTGATAATAAATAAAATAACTTGTTCGTCTGATACGGCAAAACACGTTGAATTACAAGAGTGATGAAGCATGGATTGCACAAATGTCTTGCAAATTAGACTGTAAAACTCGGGGCACCGATTGAAAATACATTTGCACGAAGAAATCGACCTCCAAACACCACTTATCTGCGGTGTGCGCTAGGTCCCGCTCTTGGTCATTGCTCCTCTTAATCTAACCAGTCGATATAATGTATTTACAATGTTGCCTGCGCAAAAGCAAAGCCATGTACCCGCCAATCATTAGCACATACAAAAAAATTGTAGGCGGACGCATCTGTCATCATCGTCTCAATCGCGATAGCCATGTGTTTGTTTTTCTCACACTGACTACACACCGCAACATCTCGAAAATCAAATTCCAAGTCGTCTAATAGTTTAATTATGGACCGCCATAAACAAATACATTTTTATTGCGGAGATAACAGTTGCAGAGGTTCACTGACTCGGTACAATTGACCGTTGCAATTTGTGGTCAAGCCGTCCTCCTGTCAGATCCAATGGAGCTCTCTCTGCTCTGCCACCGCGTGGTCAGATGTGCTCGGTAATTGGAGGTGTCTATTTTAGAAGCCAACAGGAGAGCGTAGGTGATCCTCCCTACTAAGAGCGAGAAAGCCGCACACAATTGGTGTATCGAGTTCTTACAAAATAGTACATTAAATTCTACGAAACTTGTTACATTACATTATTATTTTACATTACATACATCAGTGTTATTCGTTATATGTAATCGCTCCTCGTTATATTACTGAATAATTTTCATTGTCTAGTAAAATTGATGAAGAGAAAATACAAATGTCAATTAATTAATTTCTCTAACATCTCAATTACAATTACAATTTTGCCCGCAAGCAGCCTCCAAGAGAGAGCCTATGGAAGGGGGGTCTAAAGACCAGTTGGGGACAGAATGGGTCTTTTAAAAGGCTCTGGATTTGAGGCTCTGTTAGGCCATTCCATTGTCTACACACTCTAGGGAAATAGGAGTTAACATATGATGCAGATGTACATTCAAACTCTAACACCATTTTAGTGTGGCCCCTTCTACTTCTGTCAGGAGCTGGACACATCATTTCCCCGATATCAACATTACAATCCCCCTTCAGAATTCTGAGCAGCAACCTTAAACTGATCTCCCTCCTACGATGTTCCAGTGTCTCCCAACCCACTTTTGATAGCATGCTTGTTCTTCCAAATTTACAGTTAACAATTCTCGTACGTAGCTTTTCGCTGCAGCACAGGGATCAAATAGATGGCATAAAGATTGGCCAAGTCTTGTCTCGTCTGAATACTTTGGCAACACCGGTCATCTTATTCCTCGCGACGGCCTACAGGCTGATGGCAAGGAAAAGAAAGTCCATAAGCCTTGATATCGATCGTTATGATGCCCGAATCGTGCGGTGACTGCATCCCCATCCGGGAGCCTCATCTCAAGCCCAACGTGTCCCCAGGACAGAAGAAGAAAAAAATCAATAATTTTCGATCGAAAGCTAAAGAACGTAGACCAGGGGAGACTGGTACTGGTAGCTCGGTATCGCCACCCATCACCTTCGACGAGCGGTCAGGTGTTTGGCTCCGGGCGACTGAGAGGATCGGCCAGGTGGTCATCTTAGAGCGCCGCGATGCCGCTGGACATTGTTTCCCAGCTAGATACGCGCCTGGTGTCCGTTTACCGTCCGGCATCAAGAAGAACATTTCACATTTCAGTATTAGAACTGTGCTCTATAAGCAAAATCCATAATTCTCGAATTTATAGCCATAAATTGGTTTCCACTATCACCAATTATTATTTTAAAGCGCAGTTTCCATGAGCCCCGATTTCATTCGGTGCTGTTCCGAATTCACTATTTCCGATTTACTTCTCATTATTGTTGATATCTGTAAATGGAGTCATTTTGCCTTGATGAGAACACTAAATCCGAAGGTTTCGTCGATTTCTTTTTAGATTAAGTATGTGATCATCAGCCGATTGTTCAATTGTTGTGCAAGTTCTATCTGCAGGAATCCTGACGAACGACGGTTTCGTCGACATCTCTTGGCAAAAGGAAGAATAAATTTCCAAGAATGGCACAAATCCGCCAAACTAAGGCCCGATGGCATGCTTGGAAGATTTTCTGAAACAAATTAACTTAAATTATAAAATCACCATTTTTATAATTTATGTTATGAATCATTCACATGATTTGTACTCTCTCTCCTGAATGAGTTGTCCATAAGGAGGTTTTGAAGTTTCTATGTGACTGTTCGACACTGCGAACATCACTCTCGAGTTCCTCCTCACTCATCCTCCTGCAGCCACTTGTTAGGCCAGACGTATTGCCGATGAAACAGTTGATCGTAAATTCGACGCAAATACGAGAGCGTGCCGTGAATAACCAAGCAGGTGTCGTTTTCTGCGCAACTTAATCCTTTTTCGGCGCAGCAATCGAATTAAACGATTACCATATATTTATAAAGGTGTGTATACCTATACGTTCTCCTCCCCTATTCGTGACTCCGCACCGCACGCATGCGCGTAATTGTTTCAGTCTACACTCAGTTGGTTCGGTTCTCTATTAATCCGCCCCTCACCATACTCGATGTCACCCCTATTAATAACTACGGAGTGGTCTAAAATAACGTTACGCTAGAAATTTAACCATAAAATTGCAAATCTTAAATTTATTCCATTAAAATGTGGCACAAATGTTGGTTTCCTTTCTTTATGAATTGGTCTCGCGCACGTGCAACTCCTTGACGTCATCATTCGAATTCTTGAGGTCGTACGACCCGGACTGTGGTTCGGCGGTCCCGGGTTCGATTCCCGGCGCGGGCTTTGGCTCGGGGTACTGGTGAAAATGTGCCTCTCACTGAGAGGGGTACAGAATCTTTCTGTTGTGTGAATCTTCCACTTCAGTGAATTAAAAAAAAAATGGCGCTCGCAATTCAAGAGCAAAATGCGATTTCTGAGTGCATTAGAAAATTTAGTGGATTCAAAATTGATCTTAAAAATGTTAAAATGTAACAAAAGCTAATGACGTTTTACACACACATGAATGAAAGATGACCAAACAAAATGACTATTACTGTTTTTGTTTAAAGGTATCTGTTTTGGTTGAGAATTGCATGCACGGAGACGATTTCGCCATTGAGAGATCGATGCACTCTTAGCACTCTAAGCAGGTACTATGGATGAAATAAAAATGAATTTGTGGAAAGTTAATAAAAATTTGTTGTTAGGTTCTGCTCTTCCCATCTGCTAAATATTTAGTCATTGCAGAGTATTGGTTTGACTGAGTAGGTCCAGGTTTCAATGGTGGCGTTTCAGAGCCCGGTTTCTCTGTGTGTGTGTGCTTCTCCGTTCGCACAAATTACTTCCTGGTTTTCTGCTCGAAACGAGTTTGAAGCCAGCACAGGTGCAAAACAAGCACTCATCTCTCGATTCCAAACAACTACCTTTCTCCTGCTGGTAGAATAGGTCATCGAACCCGGCAACCCGACTGCCCGCATCACGCGAGCTACGTGTCCCCCCTCATTCGCATCAACCAACGCTCTCGGTATCACAGTGAAACCTTGCTATGAAGCGTTTTAGTGTTTGGATCCTTTCAGTGCATAGAGGGCGTGGTCGGAGACAACACAGGTTGATTTAAGTAATTTTCGTGCGGTTGTCGTATCGTTCAACTGGGGCAAGTTGCCCTGTCAACGATGATGCAAAATATGATTGATAAGATTCTGAAAACTACTTGGGAACAATTTGGCGCCGTATGTGGAAACATTTTCAAAATATTATACACAGTTTCTCCTAAAATCATTAATATATATTCCCAAGAACATCCATGTTCAATTTTGCAGCTATAATGTGACATATTTATTTGACTTTATTTTTAACTTACAGTTTTCCTAATCTTAAAAAACTCGGTTCTCTGTTAGTTATCCTTATCGAATAATAGAATTGTTTTTTATTATTTTATTTGAGAGTTTCTCACCGACTCTGGTAGTCTTTTTTCGTCCGGTGCTGTCCCGGAGACAACTCCTATTCCTTTATAAATTTATTATGAATTTATTATGAATATTTTATTATTAAAAAACTCGGTGTAAAAGTTTCTGAGAAATTCTAAAAGAATCTAACGTGTGAACTCCCATTTAAACGAGGCCTATTTTCACGATTTGCTCCATGGAAATATTTTGTTTTGGTGAAACACACGAGTCCGTTTAAAATCTCCTGCGTGGTCATTTTAAATCTTTCCTCATATGTGCTCATTAGATCCAAACAAAATGACATTTCCATAGAGCAAAACGCGGATATCGGCCTAGTGTAAATGGGTCTTAATGCAATTTGCACTCTCTTTAATCAAGATAAGTTTAATGCATTGTGTACAATTTTATAATAATAAAAATATGTATGCCCTTTTGAAGGATCTTAAGGTCATCATGCAATTGATAAAGGCACTTGATTTTTTTTATAGAAATTCCTATGTTTGTTGGGCGGAATTCAGAGTTTTAAGATTCAAAGCCATATCGATCGCAAATTCGGAAAAACAGAATAGCTAACTTGAGGGAAATAGTTTCGTGCCTAGAAGACGCCTGCATAATATTGCCGGATATATCGAACGATCGATAGGACCAATATTTAAATTTTGTGACTCTCATAAAAGGTTGAAAGTCAACAATTTACGAGCGTCATTTTCGAGAGACGAGCATGAAACAATCTCTGACCGGGGGGTGTTCCGTTCGATCTTTTATATACAGTCTTTATTTCAATATTGCAACTGTCATCATAAAAAAAAGAATCTTGCACATCGACAAAGAATGTGTTGTAGACGTTATACACCATATACAGACATATTCCATGAAGCTAGTATAAGGAGAAATACCTAGCAGCTAAAAATGCACTTTGCTTTTTGCATAGAGGTGGCTTGTTTTAGTTGTGTTTATGGAACACATCGATTTTCACGCTTCGGAAATTTACTGAGTCATAAACTGCCATATCTAAAACAAAACAAAAAGAGAGAGAGAGAAGAAGCAGTGAGTGGTAAAAGTGGGCCGATGATAAAATATGGCTATCTTATAACATGATAATAAAAATTATAATCCGTCTTCCCACTCCCACTTTCGTTACAAAAACAGGGAAACCTTCGACACATGGATCTAAGGCAACACAATGACAAACCGTAGCTTGTTTAATTTTTTTACACCCCTGCTGTCATTTGTTTTAAGACGCCTTCCAAAAAAAATCATAACTTGAAGATGGCTTCCATAAAAGTCTTCTTCAACAAAAACCTGCAGAAAATAATCTTAAATAAGAAGATCTTAAATGAGAAAATTATTTCTCTTATTACGAATAGCCTTAGAACGAACGGTCGATAATTTTTTTAAAATTAAATGTCTAGATTTGAAGTGAAAATTTGGTTTCAACTGCTGCAGTTGTCAGGGACTTACGAGTTCCATCTAGTAATAATGTGAGATGCGAATGGCATGAGCTCTTCTGGCAAAGTCGGTTGGCGACATGCTAATCTTAAAGTGACACTGGATCGTCGTAAAACAAGAAAACAATATAAAAATGACTGCGGTAGCTGGCAAACACTGATGGCAGCGTAGTCAAACATGTTGAAAAATGGATAGTTATACAACAACCTGCGGGAGAGTGAGAGACTGAGGGGTAGAGAAAAAAAATCGAAACCAGAGAGCCATGCGAAAGATGCTTTGAAGATGTCAGTTATGCAGCTCGAATTTTATGTGTGCGGCTATTACTTTACTAAAGACCATCCAATAATGAAATTCCATAAAAATCCCCTATTGCCACATTCCTTTGTTTAGTCACAAAATCCCTGGCCGCATCTTCCGATGGGGGGAAACAACATTAAACCCCTAAATACAATGTATCCGAGAAAGGGAAGGGTGGGATGGAGTTGTTGGAATGCAGCAGTTTCGTTTTCCGCCAACTATGCTCGTATCCCACCTTACAAGTTCGCTCGGGTCATTGGTTCCACGATTTCAGAACGCACGATCGTTTAGCCGGCGTTTTAATTTGTTTTTCAAATTGCGGTTGCGAATGTCAGAACAAGAACTAACAGAACGGCGCATTTCAGTGGGGGTCTATTCGATGAAAGCTCAAAAGTAAAGTGCTTTCACGAAAACGCACTCATGACCAGAGAGGCATACCAGACCGGACATAATCGTTCTGACTTTGTGGTGGTGTCCATCAGAAATAGTCGAATGTCTGGTCTGGTCTGGTCTCGAAAGTAATCCCAGTGGCAACCCAATTTATGAGACGAAACGGCTGTCCTTTTTTCTCTCTCAAGTGGCGCGTTTGATAAAGAAATCGGTCAACGTTTGACCAGCAACAATTAAGTGGTATCGGATCTAGACACTGTTCTGAGTAGGCTTAAATGGAGAGCGAGAGAGTGAGAGAGTAGATACTCATGTTGATAATATAGGTCGGCGTCAATTTAGCCTGCGAGACTGTTCGCCGGCACTCCGGTCGGATTACCTAAACCGGCGAAAAATGGCGTGTGACCTAAAAAGATAAAAAAAAAAAATGCTGATTCCAAAGATGAGGGCGGGGAGTGTATCGAATTTTGACCAGCCCTAGCTCGGAGGGCTCTATATGGAAATCGTATACTGTATGTTGTCTAGTGACGTGTGAAGGATGCTTTTAAATGTGCGTTAAAAGTAGCCGCAATATTGTTTTAAGGTTGGTTACGAGCGACTAATTTTAAACACTTTTTCTCATGTATCCGAGTGAGTGTATTTACGACTATGAGAACACGAAACAATGAAAAAATTATTTCGGCAGAATGTGCGTATAGAATTTTGTGCAAACTAGGTTTTAAAAAATATCTTACTTTGGGCTCATTTGGCTTCATTGGATCTGTAAGCGGATGTGCAACTGGGTTTGACATCCAGAAAAAGCAAGAAATATCGACAAAGAAATAAAAACGAGCAGCTGTAATTTTCTACTGTTTCGTTACGATCTTCTGAGATGTTTGTTAAGGAGGTCCACCAGCGTGTTCACCCTAAAACCCCCCCAGGAGACGATCTGGTCATTTTGCCTAGCCCAGGCTTAGTATAAGCTACCTAGGTAGGGATCTTTAACGTGTACCTGAAATCGTCCAGGCACGGGTCCCACGGATATACTTCCATTCCAAGGGAAGGCGTGCGTAGGAATTTCTCTCGCCCGAAAAATTCCAGGGGTCTCGGTCGGGAATCGAACCCGCGATCACGAGAATAACAGCTCGACACGCTAACCATTACACCAGCGAGACCCCCTTCGTTAGGATTTTGATGAGGTATTTATTTACTCGTCGAGTAGAACTGCGCCGTTGTTCATATAATGGCAATGCGCATATCAAGAGACTTCACTGCAATGCACGCTGTTTGGTTAAAAGCTCCCCCTGATTAGGCGCACCCGCAGTGCGCCGACAAAAATGCGTAAGGTCATGCAAGTGCTGGCGGTAGTTTGGGATTGCGTGGAAGAAAGGGTATTGGATTCTTGTGGAGTGAAATAACAAGAGTGGGAATTGTTTTCGGTCTGGATTTGGTTTGGGGAAAGTGCGACTATTTCTGCTTTGGTGCGCATTTATCGGAAACGCTAAAAGGTTCATTGTTGATACATGTGGTTAGGAAGTTGACAGATAACTGAGACTCTCACTTTCGAACAAAATGCTAACGGCGTCTGATTTTCAGAGTCTTTGAAGATGGAGGGAATCGGTTTCAAAGTTCTTTGGCTTTTCAGCTTGACAAGTCAATTGACAAAAAATAGATTTTAATAATTGGATCAAGCAAAAAAAAGTAAAAACCAATAAGAAGTTTTGATCACACAATTTAATTATTTCTCGAGAGTGTGTCAAGTTTTGATGTAAACTGGGTTGAATAGTCATCTTTGAGCCGATGAAAAATATAAGCCTGGATGCACTCTTATAGTAATTCTCTAATAAGTTTGATTGTTTACCGCTGACGTTAGTACACAACTCTTATTTCTTTCGGGAGCAATCGCAATCGTTTGGCAATATCTTTTCAAAACCGTGCATTTTATTTTAGGAAATAATGAAAACGTAGAATGCATTTATGTATTTGTTTAACTACTCAACTTATATAATTTCATCTATTCTGCAAATAATATTATAAAAGTTTTAAAAAATGTTAATAAATATTTTCCATTGATCCTTCACCAATAATTCATTTTTTAAACTTTAATTTACTGTAGTGAATAGCACTACAGGAAATCCTGAAGTGTACATCACTAGTTCACTACAGTAGATTATGAGGATCATATTCCCACCAGCACCCCGGAATCGAATAAACGAGAGCCCGCGCCGTGAATCGAACTCGGGACCGTCGAGCCGCAGTAGATCGTTACACCGACTGGGATACGACTGGGATTTTTCCAGCTCTGGGCATCTGCCTCATCCGCTCCCAAAATAACCACTATCCCTACGAACAAGCCCACAATTTGACACCTAGGGTAGACAGCTTTTATACTTTACTAGGGACACTCAGTGAACAGCACTGATATCGATTCGCGTGGGGTTCGCTTTTTGTACTTCCCGATCGCTATTGTCGAATGCAACTACTTTCCAGCGACCGAACATTAGTTGTCAACAACCCTCCTATTCTGACACGATAGGTGTAATTAAATACACATTGCTGACGGCATTAGCGAGATCGAGTGCTAGGCCTGTTTAGGAAACGGGCGTTCCAAATTGAGCCGCGCGGACGACGGTAGAAATAATCGGACGGTGAAGGAGTGGTTGGGATTTAAGGAGCTCTTGCTTGGTGGAGCAAATAAATAAAGAGTAGAGAAACATTCTGTTGAATTATCATTAGACACAGTATGTAAAACGAGCTTGTATTGTTTAAAAAAAAAAGTAAACTATAATTGTAACGAATATATTATTCAGTGAGCAGATAAATAATAGGAGTAGTGATCAAGATATGTACAGTATACTTTTCCATTTTTTAATAGGCCCTGTTGAGAGAATCTAATTAATGTGTATTTTGAGAAGAAGTTATGTTAATGTCACTCTGTTCGTCCTTTATCCTGCGCTGTACTGGATCACAAAGGTGATTATTGTTGCTTTTGCGCCTCAGTAGGACTTCCGCGTCAAGGTCGTCCAGGAGCTTCAGTTCTGGAGTTCGAGTATTGTGGAGGGTGAGGCGAGTGGACATGGATGCAAGGCCAACGTGACCGGCTGTTAATGTCGTGCCTGTTGACACGCTCCTTTGTGTGAAACCAAATTAGAGCTAGTAGCCCCGGCCAGCCCACCTTCGCTAATTAAAACTTCTGGAAATCGCGCCCCCACAACCTGTGTTAGTGCAATCGCATTATGCACGCACGTATATGCAGGCAAATAAACTGAAATAGAAATAGGCAAATGAAATAGAATTTGTTGTCACGATCTTTGAACGGTGAACACATGATCCTCCTAATGCCTTTCGCCAAAACGGAACTTTCTGGATTTCTCAGTATTAACTTTTTAAAAATTGGTATTATTTTGACAGAACCCTCTCGTACTTCCACACACGTATGGTTTTCGGAGAGCCAAAGACAGATGAGGATCGCTGTGGTGTGTGTGACCTCAGAGGTAATTATCATTTTTAATTTGCAGGTAGATTTATGTTTACTTTAGCTTTCAAATTCGCGGTATATTGAGTTTCTCACTTCTGTTACTACCACATGTACGTGGGATGATCCAAAAGTAATGACGTTTATGTTTTATTTTGAAAATGGAACGTTTCAGAAAAAACGAAAATATACATTCGAAAGAAAATTCAACCAATCTCATTTGTCCCAGCGCGACACTAGTTTTTCGATCCCATTGTTGTATAAATTTGTTCAGTTGAATACAAAGATAATGACTAAGATAATGCAAAGATGATGATAATGATTTGGGTATAATAGGCAAAATTACCAGGTGGTCCTCTTGAAGGCGTTGAAGATGAAAAAGCTGGTAAGCCGCCTCCTTAACAAACATTAAAAGAAACATTATTAAGCCAATATTTCCTATTTTTTCTACATGTAATTTAAAAAGCATGCAATCATTGCAATGCAATTTTACTTCATTTGCCACCAATGACACTCGCAATGACGATGACGCGGTAACCTTTTTATGTATTTCCATTGTCTGGTCGATCGTGTTGATTTTACGTTGCCGTTAATGAAACAACGAAAGTGTTCCGCTAGGTACAGTATTCTGTGAATATCTATTTGAAACACTTCGAAGGAAATTTTCATCAAAATATTCGACGGATCATCGTTTTCATTTTGATTTTCCGAAGTTGTTCGAGCGGATAGTTGAAGTGGTTTGGGTTTCCAGTATCATCTCACGGCACACAGCCGGAAGGCAACTCAGCAGGGAAACTGAATAGTTAAACGCCACCACTGCTCAAAGTTCGTCGAGATTCCAAATTAGAGCAAGAACGGCCGGTAGGCCGTAAACAGTAATTTATGGGACGATTGGGCGAAATGAAAATGGGAGAAGTGGGGGAAGGGCAAGACAAAACTAATTCCAAGAAAAATATCGATCCGTCTGAGCTTTCATGTCAATGAATGAAGGAGCCTAAAAATCCTTTGGGGATGACTGGGTGGGGGTGGGGAGGGAATATAAATTTGCAGTTGTGGATGAAAGGAGAGGAGGTGAGGGGTGAGTATCAGTTTTTGCTGCACATGCTTGTCATGCTTCATAAAGCATATTGTAAGTTACTTGGGCGGCATAAAGAAAAAGGTCGCCGTGCTCCATATGTGTCAAGAACAGTTGTTTCCTTCAACCTTCGTCTTCCACTTTTTATCGCGCATGACGCTGTCGCTTACTCTCCATTCCCTTTAAATTCTGGATCCCCCAATTTATCCTCATCATAGTCCACGGCACCCTATCCATGAAGTAACGTTAGGAGCGATCGCTACAGTAACTTTGACCTGTTAAAATTACAGTGCGAATCAAAGGGACGACGGGATCAATTTTATTGCCAGGATCTTTATCTATCCCAGGAGAAATTTATTTCCTTTTTCAGGAGGGATGAAATAGTTCCATGGATGGGAGAGAGAGAGTGAGGATTTTAAAGTTGTCATTGGTTTGCTATATCGCCTGATCGCTAGAATGCAATTGTCGCCGCTAGTGGCGCCTAGTCCGACATATCCCAATTGATCTTTTCGAGCATAGGCTAGACAATAGTTACTCTCCGATCATTGATCTTCCCCTTCTGTAACTGCAACGGATTAAAAAACTGATTCTTTAGTACGACACCAGATATCACCCATAAATAATAAAAACGAATTTTTAAGAAATATAGTAAAAAATTCCTTTTTATTATTTCAAATTATTGAGTAGTTACGAAAATCTTGGGTGAGTCCATACGTTTGTCTTTGTGATTCGCAAATATTTAATTTCTTAATTTGCTTATCTTCGAGAAGATGTTTTAAATTTTTCGTTTAAACTATCTTCATTGCCAAGTTTTAATTGTAGTCCTGCAATTTCCATTGTTTAGCATCGGATCCCATTACTTTTCTTTGAATTTAGACTCCTCGAGGTAGATACCAATGAACGCCTAAGCACGGATCGTATAAGTGACCCTGGTGTCGATCGACATTGTAATTCCCTTTCTGTAACCTCTTCATATGTGTGGTCAGTGTGTGTCCGGCCGTGGGGGGTGCGCCAGATGCAATTTGTTCTTGTTTAATTACCACCGCGCCGGTGCTAAAGTGCTGGCCAACTGCAGATCATAAAACGGTGCCGCCCCGCCTCAACCATGAACCAATAAAAGGATAACAAATATTGACGTTTCGTGAGAGCGAATACATGTTGGTTGGTGTTTGGTTGCCATCGGAAAGGACATGCATTCGTTCTAAAGAAGGACTATATTGTTGGGATGTAGCCATCCTTTGAAATTATAATTCGATACACAAGGTTCGTCTAATAAGTTCCAGGAGTGTTTCTGCTACGGTCGTCGCAGGCATGACACAGCCGTGCGACCACAGGTACGTTGACAATCAGGCTACTGTCCTTGTCGAGGTCAAAGGCTTGTCAGTAGTTGTGTGTATTATGTGTATGCATACGTTATCTTGGCTGTATGGTGTGTGGAGAACCCCTATTCGCCTGATTTGTCACCCCCTCATTACTTCTTATTTCCACAAATCAAGACCGCTTTGAAAGGACGCCGATTTGATGGCATAGAAGAAATTGAATTTGAACTAGAGAACATTAAAAAATTGTGATGAAAGAATTGGATGCCAGATGACTTTAAACGGGGCTTCCAGTACCTACATTAACGTACAATTATTATTCGTGTATAGGTGCTCAAGGGGCTTATTTTTAAAAGTACTGAATAATGTTTCCATTAAAGTGTGTGATGCTCCTGAAATAAATTCTGTCCTGGAACTTATTAGACGAACCTTGTATTATGCACGACTCATCAGTTCCATCCGTCTATGTAGTACTCTAGTATAGATATGACGACAATGGCGACTACGTGTACCACGATTTTATCTAGCTAATTTCCGGTCGTAAAAACTTGGTGGTCGTTTGTGATGACTGCCTGTGTAGTACAGTACTTGAATGAATATCCCATGGAAATCCCGCTTTGCCAGGCGTCGCATTCCTGGAATCGTCTTTCCGATTTTTCCTGAAGAACGTTTGCCGTATTCGTGGACAATATTTAACGAATATTTTTTTTTTTTTTTTTTTTCTTTTTTTTTTTTTTTTTTTAATTCACTGAAGTGACGGGTCACAACAAAAAGTAAAGCTCATCCAGAGTATGAGGGAATTATAAATAAAATTACGTATAGATTGCGTTGCTGAATGGTCGAGTGGCTTCGTGAGCAGCATTGCGTACCGAAATCGACTTGACACGATTAACACTAAACTAATTAGCAAATTTCGCCAGACTTTAGAGCGAGCGTTCGGAATAATTAGGGTTTCCAGGGTACATACCACCAATGGAATAGGCAAATATTTGCACTCACTTTTAAACTAACAGATAGATACATGTGCATGTACGAGGTTTTAGACCTTCTTCAGATGATAGCCAAAGTAGATCGTTATTATTGAGGGGATCGACAAAAAATATTCGCGACAACGTTAATTGGGTGTTTACTTTCGGCCTTTGCGTTTACTTGTTGACGATAAATTTGAATATATGCATTTGGAATACATGTCGCGGTCTTCTGCGACGGTCACATCTCCAGAGATTGTGCCTCCACTACCTTTGAGAAGATTGCACTGAACGTGTTCTGCGATGACCGCTGGTCACACAGGATACGTGGACAAACCGTGCCTTGTTTCACTGGTTAGAGAACTGGAATGTAACTAGGGCTGATCCGAGGCCTATCTATCGTCTAGCAAATTATATAGGAGATAGGTAACCTCAAATGGTAAACATTGCACCATTAAGATCTCTGTTTATCTCAGTATAAAAGTTGGTATTTATTTTATTTTTATCGTATTTCAGAGCCCAGTCCATTTGGACATGTATCAAGGAAAGTCTTTTGCCGATACAAGTGCCGTGAGATGTATATTGGTTCTAAGGTAAGTACTACCAATTTGTTTCAACGTGTATTGGAAGATAGGGCTGGCGATATATTTGTCGATTCCAACGATTTGTACTGACCGGAAAATCCATATACCGTCTTTCTCGTTCCATCATCCATGGGGATGGACGGTCTCGATGAATGAAACGTCGCGCAAGTCTCTGTAGTACGGATTTAGAGGTGACGAGTAGAGTAGTATCGTGGGTTCAATCCCGGCCGACACCTTCAGAATTTATCGTGCGTGAGAAATTCCTGCGCACGCCGTCTTTCGAAATGGAATTAAATCGTGGTCCGTGCCTGCCTGTACAATATCAGGAGATTTTAAAGATCCCAATCTAGGTCAGACCAAAAAAGCAAGGCAAAATTACACGGTCGCGCTCTGGGGAAAATGGGGGGCTCGGAAGCGAGAAAGCTGGTAATCCTCCTCAACAAACATTTTTGATATAGTACATATTTAGAAATAGCTTAGGCAGAATCTTCCTGTTGTGATCCGTCACTTCAGTGAATTACAAAAAAAAAAAAAAAAAATACATCGGTTAGACTTAGAGGGATGGAAAAGATTGACTAGAGTTTAAAGGTGTCTGGGATTAATGAGGGTGAAAATGACTGTCCTGATAGCGAATCCCCGTCAGATTAGAATTAATCCCTAAAAGGCCCGTTTAAACCCCAGATTTGGCTATTATGTAGCACTGAATAAGAGTGTGTTCTCACTGTGATAACCATTTTTTTCCCTATGAGCTGTGCCTAAATTGTGCCTTATTTGTGTAACTAGTGAGTTCTGTTATTGGACGAAATTATGTTGGCCTATGTTATCAGTCAGACACGGAGACACTCGAAACAATTTGCATATTCTTTATTATTCTTGGTGGTGTCGAACATATTTTTTGCACTTTATCATTTGTGGGGCCCTCATAAATCAATTATGAAGCGAGGGCCCTAGATTCTTCGCGTTGCCAATAACTTGATCATTGTGCTGTTTGTTGTAATGTCAAATATATGGCAGTGTTGAAATAAAAAAATAAAAAAAATTGCAAAATTAATGGCCATCCTGCCCAAGGCTATCAGATTGTGTTCCTTGATTCGGAATTTGAATCCCAGTTCGGGTGAAAGATATTAACTAAATGAGTTGTCGTTTTTCCTAATCCCTGCGCTTGATACGCCGTGCGGATTCTGTTGACCGGAAAATCAATGAAAACTCAATGACCGGAAAATACGGTTTGCAAGTGTGTGTGGCGCGTCCGGTGCGGTGGGTTTGCCATGTTTTTAGCAAATGGATACGTTAACTGCATACACATTAGATGTCCGTTCCACGAAAGGTCGATCAAACGGATGGATATGTATGAATTTGGAGAGCGGATCGGTGTGACCGCGATCGACTCCGAGCGTCGAACACACAGCAGGCGGTTTTAATACAAGGAAATGGAAAGGTTGACGTCGCAAGTATCCAACATTTCCCGGTGCCACCCAAAATAGTGTCCGTTCACCAACTGCGTGCTAAATTTCCGAAATTCCGTTACCTCTTCTGTATGTCATTGTCAACAGAGGCGCTGTCAACCTCAACGAGAGTCCGGAATTGAATCTACCCATTCTCCTCCTTGATTTAATCAAATTTACCATATAGTGCATGGTAACGCTGGTGGTGGTCAACACTTCATCCCAATCAACTCTATATGACGTGTACTGGGCAGGAGTCATACTGGGGTGTAAATTTTACATTTAGATTACGTGACGCAGTTGGACACAGCCCATCAACGATATTTTCTCTTTTCCAAGGCGATATCCAAATATTTCTTTCAAATCTGAAAATGTCGCTATCTGATATAATTAGTTGTACTTAAACTCAGGAGGGCGCTGTTATCCCCAATACCATCCATTAAAACGGACCGGTTTGGGGTGCGATGAAGATTGGATTCCGATCAGTAATTTGATAATATTGATAACGTTACCTAATGTAAATAACGGAGTCCATATGCCTTCAAAACGTAGTCGTTCTCCACACTCTTTAAGGATCGTAACGCCTTTCATTCATGATTTCCTACACTTTTGCATAACTGCACTAATAAATTTATTCGGAAATAGGCACCCTGGGGCTATACAACAACCACAATCACTTTTCACTTGGCCCAATTGGAATCTTGTTCCGCTGACAAGTCGAAAGGACGTTTGATGAGGTTTTGTTCATTTGCGTTCAATGTCACTTTCGGTTATGTCAGGGTTATTGCTTTTTCATCGGTTGCGCCAATATGCGTGTATGTTTTAGGGTGAGGAGTGAAAGAAGGCAGTGGCCCAGGGTTCTGTCTATCGGTATATACTTTGTAGAGTAGGAGCACGGAGTGATGCAGAGCACGTGGCTCCTCAATTCGGCGTGAAATTTGGCCCCCTGAGTTACGTCACGCGCAGAGTCCATAGACGCGAACGAAGATTCATTTTTACCTAGTGACCCTGTATCATACAATGGGTCTCGGGATGATATATCCTCGAATGAACATGTAGATGTGCTCGCCTGGACGTGCTTTCCCTTTTGGAAAACCTCTTAACTAAACTGAGTGCCGATTCTTTTGACCTATTGGGGTTTCTCTAAGTATTCCTTCGCTCTAACATCTCTCACTCTCTAACATCACGCGACAAAAAAGTAACGTTCCTGATTCTATGGGTTTGCGCGTTACTCGGGAGTTACCGACTAAGTGGATTTCCTTTTACCTTTGAGAAGATCCAAGAACTTGTTTACGGCTAGTATACGCATATAACCGGGGAACGTCACTAGACAGTGTAATTCGGAAGTCCTGTGGAGAGTCGCAGGTACGGTGAACAAGTTGTACAAAAAGTTGCCAGGGCCCAAATTCAGTACACAAAATCCAATTTTCACGAATCGTGCACCGCTTTCATATGGTCGCTTAAATGGTGGCACCCTCATGCCGATCCTCTTGGGGCCGTGGTTCATGTCACCTAGACCCGTGGAAGGCAAGTGACCTCTGTACGTTTTGTTGGCATCTGTGCGTCTAGTTACGTGTTTGTCGATCACAGTTGATAATTCTGTATTCGTCAAACCATATCAAGCTCTTTTAAATGATGCACCGTAACGCTTTTTTCATTGTTTGGTGTGAATTCGTTTTCTGGTATCGCGAACTCAGACAAGGTCAACATGACTTGAGTGTTCCAGTTTGGGGCTCGGGTCCCAGGAAGGGATGCGGCTACCCAGTGATTATGGATCTGACGGGATCGGCAGGATGAAGGATTCAATGATTCATGGCACGTGCGCCTGTGGTGATCGAATCTAGCCCCGGTTTCACCTCCGTCCCTCTCTCCCTCTCGCTCTCCCCGGTCCATCCCTCCTCTTTCCTTTCCAGCCCAATTTGCTGTCAAGTGGCGCGTCCTTCACTGGTGGAGTTGTAACCCGCTGCTGCAGCATTAATTAAACAATGAATGCCAGGCGCAATTATCTCCGGTTTTCGACATGTGGGGTGACGTTGCGTCTAAATCAGTTAACCTCGTAGGACAAGACGGTGGCAGAAAAACTGGGCATCTCCTGCTCACGTATCACAAGCAGTGCGCGAACCTTTTTGGTCACACAATGTACACACCAAACTATGATGCCTACTGTCTCGACATGTTCATTTCTAATAAGTAAGACTGCGAATAAATCCGAACATTAAAAAAATCCTAAATCCTCATATGGCGAAATCGAAATGGTAAAAAATGAAATCAATTTGAAACGTTTTTCGAACATATCGCCAATCGTACATTGCAATGATTTGTGTGACTCCAGTTCTAATTTACACATTAACTAAGTTTTGTCAATATATATCACAATATCCATTTTCCATTGTATTTCCTTAATCAGTAGTATGACTGTGCCTCGGCGGTCCCGGGTTCGATTCCCGGCGTGGGCTCTCGTTTATTCGATCCCGGATCTTATCAGGCACATGTATCTGTTGCAGAATCTTCGTTTTCATCAATGAAATTCTCCCAGTCTCGCAGCTGTACGATCTGAAAAGGCCGTCAAAATGTGTTGAAGTTCATCAATCAGTAGCTTCTCAAGTATTCAACAAAAATTGCCCTTGGCAAGTTCCGTATATGCATTGAATTATATGAACGTGAAAGGTGAACGTCACTTGAATAGTGTGGCCTGAATGCAATTTTCGCCCTGATTACCACCTTCACTCGTAACTCGC
>JAQGBY010003493.1:0-19121 GCA_034698785.1 Mycogona germanica
TAGCTCTTCGATTGCCGACTTTCCTTTTACGTGTTTCACATAAAGACTGACCAAATTTGCGATAGCTTAGAAACTAAGGATGCTTAATAGACATGTATGCTAGTAGATTAGTTGTGTGACCTACTGCAAAATTAACGTCGAAAGTTTTTTATCATTCAAATTGTTGCAATAGTCCGAACAACAAAGAAATTAACACTCCATTTCTCGGCTACCAGAACCAGTTGGAATGGGGCTATACAGAAGTTATTCTGTATGAGTATGATTCTTTTTCCACTGTATATATGCTACTATGTAATCGAAAGAACAAATATTTTTATGTGACGTTAGCGACCAAATATGGAGACAAATACCCAAATTTCTAATCCTGACAAAAGTTTAGAAATTGTGGCACGTAGTGAAATATATGCTTTTAAGGAGGTTTACTGTTAATTGAACATCTTAACCCCCCCAGGTAGGCGACCTGGAAATTTTGTCAAGCCTAGGCTGCCAAGGAAAGGGTTCTTTAACGTCCCGATATCGTACAGGTTCGGGTCATGATTTTACTTCTACTCCGAAAGACGGCGTGTGAAGGAATTTCTCTCGCTCGAAAAATTTCGAAGGTTTCGGCCGGAATCGAAATCGCGATCACGGGCCACGATGAAAGCACGCTATCATCTCGAAAACTCATCACCCTGCGGCACGTAGTGATAATACGAAAAACGAAAATTCGGTTAAAGATGTACTATTCCATATACAATGGAATAGTATTTCCTAAGAAGAATTCCTTTCTACAAACGGGTCTCTGGAGTGTATACTGTCTACTAGAATGCCTCTACGCGGTTGTCTGTGAAGCACGTTTTTTGGGGCAAGTTCCGGTTGCGATAGTTGTCATTGTTGGATGGCACCCTAAACGTACGGTTCTATCCACGGCAGTAACCGTGGAATGAAAGGATGGAATCCTAAAAAAGATGCCTTGCTACTCTGAATAGTGAAGCAAACGAAATCACGGCACAATACCGCAGTTAAACGCATTTTCGACCACCGTGGTAGGGCCTAACTCGAAAAACGCAAAACCAAAATTCTAAAGCGTCTCGTTCCATGTAGGGCAATAACAATATAAGAACGCTTGGGCAAATCGTGATTTTTTTCATCGCACCCTGTATAGATTTGCTTTTTTTTCTCGCCCATCGCTTCTCCCCCCCCCCTCCCCTCCTTCCCACCATGCTCATCGGTTTCTTGTGCGATCCGAATATTTTCTCATTATTTGCCATTTCGTGCTTCACCAGCGGGGCGAAGAAGGGAAAAAGGAGAAAAAAATATAAAAAATAAGCCGCCTGGCGAATTACATCCTTCTAATACTTTTTTGTCAGTTTATGAGCGTATTACGACTTCCATTATTTTCGAATATAAAATTGGCGAAACGCGAGCGGGGGCTGCTGTTGCTGCTGCCGCCGATGTGATGATATTCTGCTTCCGCGCTGAAGAGAGCCTGTGCTCACAGTTCTGTTATTATGAATAGGAGACCTATTAATTGGTCGTTTTGTGTTCACGCGAATAACCAACCCGGCTCTACTATAACTACACTAGACCGTTTCGTCCAAACGATAATGTAGCCAAACGGCGTTCGTTATGCTCGGTCGACTTGGTTTTTCCTAAACGCTGCAGCGTACATCGAAGTGCAGTCCGACTAACAGGGCGACACCAGGGATGGGGAAAAAGTGTAGAGTGCATCATTCCAAACAGAGAGCCAAGAGTATCCATCGCTACTCATTATTCTTAACAACATTAGTCCAGTCGTCCTATTCCTATTTGTTAGCCAATAGATTGACGAACCAATTATTTTGCAAGCTCCGAATTAAAATGAAGGTTCCATGGCAAATTGTTTTCTAATGGGAAGCATGCGATAATGTGATGACGTTTAAGTGGAATGAATGAACGAACTAGAGATTTACTCAACCGGAAAATAACTTAGCGCCACCTTATTTTATTATTTGCGTTTCACTTAGAAAGTGTTGTCAACCAAATTGTTGTGAAGCAGCTGTTTTGATTATAATTTTGTGGTTCAAATTTTGTAAAACGTTATTGCTCATGTGGTGTTTTGTTACCTTCGTGTCAATGCAATATTAACGTCTACATTAAAATTATTCCTAATATGTTTCTGACTCCAGCAGCGCCATAATAGGTGCAGCGCAATGGTTTCATGAAGGATACGATGATATATTGTAACCTGAACCGGGAAGACGCCACACTTGTCTGAATATACTTATCTATACATCGAATGCAGATGCCCACTTACAGTCGAAATCCCGCCAATCCCCCCAGCAGTATGTCTTTGGTAGCATGTGCAGTAACAAGCGCGCCTTATTGTGCATGCCTCCGCTAAGATATATCGACAGACGGGGGATAGACGAAGAAAATATGATGTGACAGGGGTTTATAATCTCGTATTGCGGCAGTCAGAGGCAACACCTAGAAAACAAGAAATACTGGCGTATATGTTGTGCTGCTGAGGCAGCGCGCCATGCGAAATGAAAACGTCTATACGCTTTTCCAGGCAATTTCTAAAAAGAGAGTTCAACTATAAATATTCGGTTTGCAAACCGTAAAAACGCGCATCATTATGCACTCCTAAGTCCCTCATTTTAGCCAACTACCAACCTATCAAATACTTTTGTAAATTCTTAACACATTTCATGAACAATTTTTAAACAATTTTAATCACAAACTCAATTTGAAAAAATTCTGAATAAGCTAACTGTATTATTCTTAAATAAAAATGGGGTTGTGCCCGGGACAGACCAGACGAATATTATCGGTATTATTCTTAAACCATTTATTGAAATGTCATGTCCTTTTAAGTAAAAAGTGAAGAAGGACGCTGATTCGGATATATTTTTAAAAAGAAGACATTCTATTTTTCTATCTTCTATATTTAAAAATTCTATTTTTGTCATTTTAAGGTTTCGCTAAAAAACATTAAGGGAAATTTTATGTCCAAATAAATGCATCTGATGACCGCTATAGATACATTTCAAAATATAAGAATAACTACACTGGATGCAATCGGTGTAAGGAAAGTTGCCATGCTATATCCTAAGGGCATGAAACTAATTTTCGGTTTTCATTCTCGTTTCAGCAAGATAATAATTTTATTGTCATATAATTAAATTGGTAGTAGGCGAGGATTTATGTTTAGTTGTATACTGAATTAACTTTATATTTAATCATATTTTCATTTGTGTTAATGTTATTCGCTTCTATGAATGGGACTGATGTGACGATACCGTGGCAAATGTTTTTATGCATAGCACTTATTGATGTACTCGAAATTCAGATCGCAGCTCCACGAAACGCAATACCGCCGCCACTAATGTCGACTGATTAAATTGTAAGTTTGATAGACTGCATTTGTTAGCGGAACGACCGTTAGCTGACGCTATTCACCCCATTCTTCTTTCTTGCTTTTTGCTTCTGTATATATTCTATCGCGTGGACATTTCTTATTCGTCTGTCTGTCGTCTTGTTTGCCTCTCCGTCTCTCACAGATCTCACCCTCCCTTCTTTCCTCGGCAATGTCAATGGATGCCGAGAAAAAGAGCTGGGTTTACATTGTCATCGATTCCGTACGCGCGCCGCAATGCCTACGCACTCGTGGGTTTGCCCACGTATTATAGGCGCGGCGCACTAGTGCCAGCAAGTTCCTCCAAAGACCTCTGAAACCTATAGAACAACACAAAGAAAATACTACAATTTTTATTTTATTATGTTACGATCAATTAGAAATGGTTAGCGAGTGCTTGCTTCCAAAAGTTTACAATACATGTAGCTTTGCAGGTAATTTAGCCATAAGGTTTCTCAAAAGCCTGCTAAAAAGATAATGAGATTGTCACGGTAAATGTGTATGAGTCAGTCTTGTCCAACAACCCCAGAATTTAAAATATGATTTTGTTTTTAATTATGAACTAGTTGACATGTTTCGGATGTCAACGGATTAAGGAGTCATGGAATCAAACTCAAATCTTTTAAATAAACCCATTTCTGTCCTCAACTGGTCTTTCTCTTGTTGGCTGCTTGCGGGTAAAATTTGTAATTGTAATGGTAAATCGATTTCCTTATCGGATATCCAGAAGTGAGAGAAAGGCTTTGAAACGAAGAGGCTTTGAAGATGGACTAGTGGACTAGTGGAATTGACTCCGTTACAAAAACATAATATTGTGTATACATCCTTACTTGTACCGTAGTAAAATGTTGATACTATAGACCTAGGAGTATGATGTGAGGTGCGGGCCGCCAAATCTCTGGTCTCAACAGGATAAAGCGTATACAAGCTCGCGTCCCGCCGCGCGCGTACGGTCTTGAGTTTCATCAGGCATCGCCGGCAAACCGTTGCGATATTAGCATATAAAATAGGCGCCGCGGAATATGGACCATTATTTAAGTTGGTTTTGTCGTCGAGCAAACCGGGAGACATCTTATATATTGTCGCTGCTGGAATTCGTGCCAAGTCCCCGCTGTTGTTTGAGTGTTGTGGCTTAATTCTCGGGCATGTGCGTATGGCTATAGGTCACCGGCAAGCCCCTGTTCGAACCGCATGCCTGCTGTTGGCTGGGTGTCCTGGCAATGTCATTGCACCGATAAATACTGGATGCAACATGACCGCACATGTGGTTCATGCAAATGTATACAGCTGAGGTCTGCTTATCTCTAGATTTTGGCCTTTGTAAATTTTATTTTTGTCGTAACTTCAATTATATTTTGATATAGCGAATGGTAAACCGAATGTAATACAGTAAAAGTTGAAAGAGTGACTATAGTTTTCATTGAATTATTTTTAATAATTTATACATTCGCTTTTATTTATTCCGTTAATATGAGCTGGATTTCAATGCACATGCAAAGCTGCATTAGAAACACATTGCAAAAAATCTTAATATCCTTGAATAACAGTTACACAATCTGCACCTTAAAGTATTTGAATACATATATATTTGAAGGATTAAGTATACAGTATGTTTAACCGGTAAATGTACAAGTAGAAGAAATTACTTAGTATAAGAAATTACTTTATAATTAATTTGCAATTTATAATATCAGGAATTTAAATAATATTGTATCATGTGTATGAGAAAATGGTTTCTATTTCTTAATATCATTATTGGAAAGAACATGTCAGGTGCATCGCAAAATGTTTTGTGGCATGAAGAATTAGCGTGTTTATGTTATTAGTTCCCCCTAGACATTTTGTTATTCCAAAAATTGATTATGTTTATACGTGATTTGGATGCCAGGCCAATTTGACGGCTGTATCAATAAATATAATTTTCAATAATTCTCGTTTGGGTCGTAAAGGGTACCCCCAGGTGATTTGTAAATAGCTGTTATTGCGTAGGCATTTCAGCGCTGCTATGCAACATCGTTAAGATAATAACTCGTAAACGTTTCAGACGGTATCACGCACTCTTGGTTGTATCGATCCGTAGAGAAGTGGACGATCAATGTTTTTCTTGCCATGCTAAATCGAAAATCGAAGGAACTACTCTGTATTCCATCATCGAATTAGCTGTAGATGTCGCTACTTTCGACAACTTATTATTGGAAAATGTTTGACTTTGATTCGAACCAAATTAAAAGGTTTTATTTAAAATAAATTGTAGTATCGGCAAAATATTTATTCGGAACGTAAAAAAAGTTAATTAGCATATTCTCCTAGATTATTTTATCGTTTGCTCGATTCAAGTGGAAAATAACGTTTTAAAATTTAGAAATTTCCTTATATTTTGTTCTATAGAATAGGGATAGAAATATTTAAATTATTGTTTAAAGATTTAATTCTGATTACTTCAGACCAGTGGTCACTGTTAAACTGCAAGTATACATGTATGTACCGTAGAATACTTCAGTATACGATACATTCATAGAATAACTGAATAAAACACATTAATAATATATCTGATAACAATCGAATGTCATCCGTTTGTAATATTCATTTAGTAGCAAATTTATAAATATGAATACATATTATATTCGATGAAAAATGTGATTGATATTCAGAAATATCGCTTAAAAGGCAATAAGGACAGCAATTTTCCAATCTGACAGTTTAATTCCCTAAAGCTATTTTAATGCTAATGGACTCTTACAGACCTGACATGTGCCAAATTGTTTTCAAAGACTTTACTGTCAGCTTAAAAAGTCATATTCCAAAAATATCCCTAATCCCAGCAATCTCCTCGACATATTTTACATTCGAAATTATCGCCAGCATTCCGTCAAAAACCCGTTTTCGGATAACCGGGTCACCCAATAAAATGAAAACTCACATTAGTACACTATATTCCAATGTATTTTCAAACGAACGGGTCATCGGCTACGTGAACGGTTTGTGCGCCGTGAAATGCATGACTGCGTCATGTAGCAATTGCATTCTGTTTCAACTTTTCGCGTTGGAATCAAGATTTATAGCTACCATCGTTGAAATTTGAGTCACGTTTTTCACTTGAAATTATAAATAATGATGGTTTTAGAGCTTCGTGCACACTTCCCGTCTCTCGATCGTATTTATGGACGGTAAGTGCACGAGCAGAATAATGTTTCAGCGTAATAGGACTGTTGACACTCAACACTGTTAGCAAGTGCCGACCTGTGCGTTTCACCTCTTGAAAGATCCTTTGTAGTTTTGTTTTAGGCATACAGAAATGTCCTATTATATCCTATTGGAGCTCATGGAACTGTTGAATCTTGTGGAATTTGTAATGATTAATTCATTATCTTAGGTTAAACCTATTGACTATATTTACGATAGAACAATGTACTTTAATACTATTTCACAACGCACGATGCAAATGCTACCATCTTTGCTCTGTTAGTAGTAGTTATATTTTTAAAAATATTAATTATGTTCAGATCAGCTATACGTATATCTTACATCACCATCAAAACGTTCAATTTTGATGTTCTAAAAATGGTTTTATGATCACTCATAATGAGCTACCTCTGCAACTATCTTGTGACGTCTGCAGCTGACAATTCTCATGGCATACTGTGTTCTTGTGAAATTTGATCGCATAAACGTTCGTATTTGCAAATATTTTTGGCAATATGAGGAGTTTATGAAATGAAATAGAGGCCTAAAATCTAATTTCAACGTGTTCTCGTATTTCGAATAATTGCAAAATTGCAAAATGCACGTTGAGCATCGCGCATGTGACTGCTTTATTTCATCCAAGTCGACCAATTTGTTTCAGACGCACCCATTGTGATCATAGCAAAATTTTGAAACCAAGTTCTAGAAAATTCTAAATAGATACGAAAATCGATATTTTTCAATTTCCTATTCCAACATGAGCCCGCATTTTTTATGCAATTATCTGTCTGCAACGGTTTGTCTCTTCCATTCGGAGAAACAAAATGCTGTTTGCATTTGTGGATCCTCCTATACACATTATGCTTCTCCCACAATCTATATGGCCATTCAATTGTCGATTTGCGATGAATTTGCTTTTTTTGAAGTTCTCCGACGGTATCGTGTTTTTCATAATATTTCACAGTCCCGACTATGACAAATAGATCAACGGTTTCAGAGAAAATTGGATATGACAACTTCTACTGCAACACGAAATTGCTTCCTAAAGTATGTCACACACCAGATAAACAAATATACGAGTTAGAGTATGATGATATGAAATATGTAGCGTTAACATCATCGTGTTAAAACGTTGGTATTGGTCTATTTTGAAGTTAAAAAATATATATATTGCATCATTAACAGCGTCTGTGTCTTGCTTTAGAACCGCGATAGGCTAATCGATCATGCACATGTGATTTTTAAAATAAAGTAAAGTAGCATTTGTTTGCGTAGACCAAAATGTAATATAATATTTTCAATTCCTACCTGTATGACGGCACAGGATATCCTTGAGCTACGCAAGGGATGTACGCCGTCTCTCCTTGTTTGCAAATATAGTTTGGCACTGTGTGTGTTATTCTTGGTGGAACACTACTTTGGGGATCTGAAATCACGACAAAACATTGCGTTCAAAATCATTAGTTTATCCAAGATTCTCTACTACAAATTTAAGTACAGTAGTGCATGCTATGGCTACATACGTATATTAATAAAAAAAACGCTTCTAGAAAGAATCTGATAAACTGCGTTGTACTGGAATTGTAAATTGAATATTTTCAAAACCACATTATTACGATAAATATATTAGCAATCATTTTAAGAAGATTTTCTTTCTTAAAATTTCAAATTCATTCTATATGTAAATATATTTTTGCGGTACACTTTATATTGTAGCTAAGGTTAATAAAAGTATGCGATTTAATAAGTAGCAATTTATTTTTCAATTAGATCAATTTAGAATTTACAAATTAATCTTAGTTATGCATGAACTGTGTCTTACCTGTTACTACAACTCTTGATGGAGCGCTGATTTGAGTTTCGTTGGTTAACCGATGGATCGTCTTGCATCTGTAAGACTTTTTACCATCGCTAGGTTCTACTTGACGAATGTACAATTCCCCTGAGTTTGTTATCGTGTAATGTTGGTCTGTGGCATGAAAGGAAAATCTCATTAGTGATCGGGATGGAAGTTATGTTAGACGTGCGCTCGGGGTTAATGCAGTTGAAACTTTTATTTTACCCAAACTTTGCAATTAGACGGTTGTATTTCCAATTTTTTTCTACAACTAAAAACAATATACTGGATTTCGAATTTGCTATACGATTCTATTTCGTTTGTAATAAATATTATTTGTTATTTGTAAATATATAAATATACACGAGCACGCAATTTATTCTACTTTTGTTAACTTGTACTATAATTGTTAACTTAAACGCAAAACAAACTTTACTCGGTTTTAATTGTAGTTCATGATACTTAATGAAAAATTATTAAAAATATCATATGAATATTTAACATTACAAGCTAATGGCATAATTTAATACAACTCAAAATTTCAATGAACAAACATGTCATCTTATCAATTAATTCAAAGGTAAATATCGCATTGATGTAACTGTTCCACGCTAATAACATTTACAAACAGTTTTTTAAATGTATTTGTTATTATTGTTGAAAATTATTATTATGATTGAAATTATGAAATGAATATAGCTCCTATCATAATTGAAGGAAACATGGCAAAGGCTCCAGTCATAATAGGGCTGAACATTAGGTTTAATGAATGTCAGAAATAATAAATCAATTACAAAATACAGAGTAAATATAGCTCTGGATGAAATCTTGGGGAATTACATTCAATGAATACATTGGGGCAGCAGAAGCATTGCGCTACAAGGTTGGTTTCCTTGACGATGTATCGACATGTGTTTTTCCATTAATGCTAGAGCTGTTCCGAATTGTCTCGACAGCAAACGGACAAAAGAGCATTAACAGTACAATGTGAAGTGGCCAGGCCGTATATACAAGCTGAAGGAAAATTGGCTGCGTTATTTTTGTTTTAACTCTTGTGACGCAATTTCAACTTTCCACAAATGGTACCCAGCGCTCGGCTATCGTAGGCGCGTTTCATGCAGCGCGCCATAATTATTCACTCCAAAATAATAGTCTGGTTTCTCGAAATCCCAAATTCCCTACTCGACTATAGAAGCTCAGCGATTACGTGCGTTCCGGAAAAATGTCGCGAGGGCAATTCCGAAAAGACGACGTTTTCTCGAGTAATTTATTTAGCCAACTTGGGAATTTCCGAAACAAAAATTTGTACTCACCACTTGTCGACGGCGGCAACAAAACGTCGTCGATACTCCATGACGTCACTTTGACGTAATCGCGTACAAAACTTGGAATGTGGCACCGCAAGGCAGCAGTGTTGCCACGTATCACATACTCATCGTAAACCTGCACTTCGTAGTATTGCTTTACCACTGAAAATATAGAATACATTGACTTCATTAGTGTCTCCGAAAAGGTGCAACTCTTGTGACGCAATTTTGTCCATAAAACATTTTTTGACAATTTTGTCCACAAAGTTGTGACCACAAAACGTTATGTTCTGTGTTTTACAGCATATTACAGTATATCAGAATTTCCTTAAGATAAAGATTTAATTTGATTAAACGTTAGCTAGAAAGTTGTGTAATTATATAATAGGGAGAGAATAACATATTAAAAAATAATATCACATTTGTTCGTTAGATTCTGGAACAACACTTCCTCATTTCAAAATTACGTCAACTAATATTGAACTCTGGAACTTTAATTAAAGTAAAGATATTGTATACTCGTAGATTTTTAATTAAATATGCGAATATCAAGACATCGTGCCGTTTCCAAATGCCAGTGGCAAGCACACCTGAAAACATATGGGGCGTCTTAATTTTAATAATGATACATAACCAATTTGGAACACTCCCGAACTGAATACAAACAAATGCTGGAATTCGAATAACGGCCCGCGATCTGCTGTCGCGTAAGTTATAGATCTGGTGCTCGAATCCTGGCAACTGTGATACTATTATATATTTGTCATAATTTTCAATCCTGATAATTATTTCATATGTAGAGATTGCCACTCCTGTTCTCCTTTCGTTCGGTGCTGTCCCCAACTGAATTGAACGTGAAATGAAATGGAATAAACTCGTCGTTATTTTCATTATTGTCAGTGGTATGTTAATAATTTCAGATAAGAAAAGTAATTTACTAATGACATTGGGTCCAATGACACGCGACGCAAAATAATTACTAATATTACCGAGCAAACTAAGAATGAAGAGGAAAACAATTCCATTGCCTTGCATTTCTTCTGTTGAATGTAAATCGATTTTTTTCTATTGTTATGAAAACACAAGCAAATGAACCGCCTCTAGCAGCATACTGTATTCTTTCGAGAGAGAAAATAATAAGCCTGCGCAATCGACGTTCATTGTTTGCTTATAACAATAGATTACTTTTGTAAAGGCTTCACTAATTGAAATGCAACGTGAAGACTTCTTACAAAATCCGCACCGTTTACTTTCAAATCATCCGATCTCGTTTAGCTGTACGCTCACAATTTTACGCAGTTAGTAAATAGAAAACACAGTTTGATTTTGACTAAAAAAAATAAACAAAATAGTGGGTGATATTTACACAAATTGCCTTTCTATATCTATATACCAACCAAATTCAATCAAGATTGAAGCGAGTTTCGCATTTGATTTTCCGAGTGAGTCAATGTACGTCTTCAAAATCCTAACGTCAAAATCCAATTTGATTGGAGTTCGTAACTTCCTCTAGAGATAATGTTGGCCTGTAGCACCCGTTGCGATTCGAAGAAAGGATCGTCCGAACAGTTTTCTTTTAAATTAACTGAAGTGCATATCGCAACAGGAGTTTATGTACCTCTCTTGGTGCTTAGGCACTATGTGAGGGGCATATTTTCACTAGTACCCCGGGATCGAATAATCGAGACCTCGCGCTGGGAGTCAAACCCGGGACCGCCAAACAACAGTTAGTCGATAAACCAACTGCGCTACGACGAGTCGTAGTTCGGTGTTTGATCGCGCCAATTGAATATAAAATTTAAAACAATAAAAAAAAAACAGTGTATCCATGCCCCAAATTGCAACGGACGCCACTAGGCATGATGTTATCTAAAGGAAAAGTTGCTAGATGTTCGAATCCACAAAAAAACACTACAATTAATAGCAAGTTGAGCACCGGGACAACGCCGGACGAAAAAATACGAACAGAGTCGGCGACAAACTCTTCAAATAAGTAATAGCATAACTATTATTTAATATGAATAAACTAAAAATAAACCCACTGCAACTGACGAAAAACAGGAACGATGACGTCTCACAATTACCGAGACCTCCGAAAATATATATTTTTGAAAAAATATTGCATCTAAAGGAATCCTCGGTTCTCGTCCACTCTAGGTGACGATTTAATCTTATTTTTTTCCTATCCCACTGCCGGCATAAATTATCCACCATTCACTGCTATGGGCGCCTCACCAATTTAAGATAATTAACTTCACAACTCACAAGAGTACACAAACGCCTTTGTGCACGCGATCAATATTCTGTTAACGTCAGTTAATGTTAAGACTTCAAACGTCACCATTGTTTACATTGATACTTTATTCTATGAATGATATAGTGATCTACCTTGCGGATAAGAAATATCGTCTACATTACAAATGAGAACAATGACCAAATGTATATACAGAGTACATATGCGCAATTTGTGATGCACGCCTTTATGTTGTTGGACTTTCAGAGAAAAATCCTCCGCCGGTCCAACCAACTATGGCGAAAAAATTGTTTGAGACTTCGGAAGCGAAAAGAAGGGGAGAAAAAGTCAATCTCTTCTTTCGGCCACAAGTAACAATTGGCGCTCGACAGAATTGTGTTGCAACCGGTCTGGAAATGGTCGCCGAGAGATTGGGGCAATCTAGCCGTGCGGGTCGTTTTACGGCCGGTATACAGATGGGATCATGGGTAATTTTGAATGAATGGCGCACCATCGGCCGTTTCATTTATGCCGGTTTGTGGCTCATAATCGCAGATGGGCTAGGCCGAACGGCGAACGTACGCCTCGCCTATGGTCCTCCTAATCCTCCGCAGATCTTCGCATTGTTTCCAAGGTAGCTCATTTTCTGGTACTTCTGAGACATGGAACCAACTAATTATGGATACATTTCATTGTTTGGGTATTGACATTATGAATGTATCTGTTGAACCATGCACGAATATGTATTTGTCATTCCTCAATCTTAATCATGAAATCCAATACTCAGTTAGCTTGTTATTGTCGAAACTAGTATTATAAAATCCCCAAGAATTCGGAATGGCAGGGAACGAGTCGTTGCTCTTTCCGAAAATCATTTCTTGAATCGTACTCCAGAGAATACCGGCGTGTCATGTTATAAATTGGAAGCTAGTTTGAGTTAATCCAGAACATCAATAAGCGTGGCAGGCATTAATGTCGAGCGTAAAAAGCACCATATAGGTGACTTCGTGATACCCTTATTTTATCAGTTAATGAGAATTGAATGCGTTAAAATGTACTCTTAGCTAAGCGTGATAAACGTAATTGATAACATCAGAGGCTTTCAGAAATCAAACTCAGTATCTCATCAGCTGTGAAAGAAACAGATTATTTGAATGCGCACGAGTTAACTGATATAAAAAGTATGTGAAGGTCTCATTGTATACAATAAATATCTTAGATCAATGAATATCTTAGATCTATTTTTAATAAACTCTGTATAGCTGCAAAAATATACAATGTTACTTCATGATGGGTAATGCATTCAAATGAAAATCCGACATGAATTTTATTATTTTATCACAAACGCATTTTATCATTTTGGCTTGCAAACAGAAAAAAAATCAAATAGGCGATTTTCTTTTCGAATCAGTTAATCAATTGTGCTTGTTTGAATGGCGAACATTTAATGCAATTTGTGCAGACGTTTGATGGTGACGAACCACTTTTCGATGGTAGTATTTTGTGAAGACACATTCAAGGAATATAATAAGAATATCTGTTCTGATTTAGGTCTGAGGAGGGAATGCACGACTCTTAATATGCCCAACAAGACGGGTGGAAGGTGGCCCACATTTGCTGGGTGAGCCGTCATTTTCCAATGGTCGTCGTCGTCGGCCAGAGTATTCCGAGAAAAGCAGAACGTTTTTCTCGCACACGCGTCCATCATTATTACGGTGTGCGGTTTTCAATGGTGCTACCTCTATATATACATGTATATATACTGTATATCGTCATGTAAGGTCGTGCTGCAGGGCGCTATTTCTGGTAGCAACTCGTTCTATAGCCACCACCAGCTCGGTCAACCCCTGCCTCTAAACTCTTTTGGCCGGTCTCTATGGCCCGTGTCACGAACTGGAAACTTTGGGGCTGGATGGTGGAGGCCAGCAACAACTAAACCGTGAAATATGTGTGCGCTCCGTCGCACAGGGAAATCATTTCGGATCTCTGAGTTCAAATCGTTTCTTGTTATAGCAATTGTTTACCTAAATACGCTGCCTGGTGGCGTGTACAGTATGCATGTGTGTGTGTGTGTGCATAGGCAAGTCGAAATGAACTGGTTCTCGTTGCTCTGGACTGGTGTGACGAATATGCTTCATAATTTATCAGAAAACCAATATATCCTGATTCTCAAAAGAATGTTGCGCATATGCGCTGAAAATGTGTGACCACATGGATATGCCAGCTTACATTCTTTTTTGATGTCTGATTGCCGACATGTGGAACAAAGCCACGTTATTTTCAGTGTCGCCAAGCAGGATAATACAATATTTTTTCGTGAGGCCTTGGGTCAGCCTTTGGGGAATTGAGTTCATAAGTACATTTTCATATAAAGTGTATCGGTATTGTAGAGACACACAGAGAGAGTGATCAACTTAATATTTCTGCATGTTAAAATTCTCGAATATTCACGAACGTTTTCGGCGACTCGAAACTCTACTATTATTAATTCATAAAGTTACAATTTAGAAAATCAATTAATTCTGCGTGTCTAAAGCACTTCCAGGTCTAAAAGCTAAAATCCATAGGTATCGTAGTGTATCGCAGCGCATTTGACGTCGATTAATCCTGAGGCACCTATCAAAACGGCATTAGTCAATAATATTATAGATGGCGCCACTAACATTTTAAAAGTAATTTTCCAATTGAAATGAACCAACGATTTTGGTGGGTCAATCCTGAAAAATTACAACGAAAAGCGCTATACTTTACCCACGGGTTTCCATAAAGAATAATGATGATCTTGTGTGACGGCAGTATTTCTTAAAATGAAAACATAATATGAGCTACTCATCAAATTAGTTGAGCTCGTAAATTCTTCATTTTTGTGTTTCTCAAAGCAGCTATCTGGAGAATGATAGTGGGCAACCAAGGGGCTGAATTTTACTAACAAACGCGAATGTGTTGTGCGTTAGAACACTTTATAAGGGGCTACCTTTGTCACGGAAGCGGTAATCGGTGTAACGGTTATTCGGTCAGCGGTCTCTTATAATCATTATCTTTGATAACAATAGGCCCTATTATTTTTCTTTGTCATAGTAACCTTGCGTATAATCAGAGCATTCCAGGGAGCCTATTTTGGTTCTCCTGACCAAACCAACGGCACAACTACGTCAAATATGTTTAGCGTCAGCGAAATGCATGATCGTCTTTCCTTTCCCACTCTTTCACAGATATCTGGAACAGTAAAATCGATCGCATCCATTGGTCTGTCGGAAGCTATTTATCCGGGTGCAGCAATAGCTTGCAGCTGGTCTGGTGATTTATTAGATCCAGTAAACAGTCCATTACACGCAGCTTTTGTTTTAATTGCTTTGATCGCGTGATACGATGCCAGAAAGTTAGTCGCCCGCTCGCTCGCCCTCTTGTGAGGGGGGAGGATTCAATAGTGATGACTGCTCTCCTAAACGAAATGTGTAAACGAGTATCAAGAAATGAATACCACGTTTAACGCGGATAGCCCGAGACAAAGCAAAATGGATGTTATGTTTTGTTGTTATGTTATAGGCGCCTACTATTGTCACAGTAGTTAATGACACGTTAAAAGCGTTGTTCTATAGTGAAATTGGGAATGCGACCAAAATAGCGTGACTAAAGCCAATGTTATGCTCCAACAGTATATTTATTGCATATCTGAAAATTATTTGATCTTGTGAAAGTAAGCTTTTGTTAACAACATTCTATTTAATAATTGATATTAATCAATAAATGGTTGGTATAATGAATCTTAATATTTTCAGTAATTATTTGAATATAATATATTCGAAATGCTAATTGCCAGGATTTAAAATATGAAACTGATACGAAATTGTTCTGAAGACGAAATTTAAAATATATAAAATTACTATTTAAGTAATATTGGCAGTATTATTTTTTCATTGTGCAATAAATGTTATGAGCCCTTGGCTCATCACACTTCAACATTATGAAGAAACAGCTTTTCAATGAATAATTTACAAGACATTACAAATTCATAAATTCGAGTTGCACCCACAGTTCATTGTACATTACAGTTTTATATGAGTTAAAATCGTTTTATGTTAACATTTTTACGCCTACACTTGGTAAGTTCGATAACCTGGTTTCTTAAGTATATTCATGAGATAAAGAATTTGCATGCATGCAATCGGGGCTATCTTTGGTAATGCAAAATGTTCAAGGTTGAAACCGTCAAGGTTGAAAAAGCTAACTATTTTGATGTGGATTATTGGTATGCGCAACAGCAACATCAAGAATATGACACTCGTATTTTTGGTACCATGATTTATTCCAGTTCTGATTTCGAATTGGGGCCAGTGTGAAAATTAAAAACACAAATTATTTTTTACCAGGCAGTTTCGTTCGATGCATCACAGGTGCAAGTGCGGGGGTTAGGCAGGACCGGTGATGAGATGTGCGGACGATGCGAAAAGCGACTCCTGTGCCTAATGTGACTATGAATACGGTATCGCTGCTCTCATCCAGAATCAATATATTTCATAGTTTTGGGCATAGTTAATAGATAAATTAATAAAAAATGTGTGCATTTTGAATGAACCAAATCGAAATTCTTTACATCATACAGTACTCGAGCACAAAAATAATTTGCCAGACAGTGCAATTGCATTGACTAATCAGCAATATATCATGCGTCTAGACAGATTTTCACTGTAATGGTTATAAACTATGCAACGAATTTATTAGGTAAATTGAGCTCATGTTTGCGATGCATGCGCACGTATCAGCATAATTATACAAGCAATGGTGCTGCCCGGTCATACAGTATTTAATATACGGGGTAATAAATATGTTTTTCTCAGTGATTGAAACTCAAATTCCCTGAAATACGAGTAGCACCGACCGGAACTAGTAAAAAGCCAATAAATCAATTCACTTGTTTTATTGGCAACAAAATTAATTATTTAGGAGATGTTTATAGTCGTTTAACAATGAATTGTGTTGCATCTGATCTGATTGTAATATTTCACAACATTCGCAAGTGGACAAAAAATTAGAATTGTTAATTTGGAATTTGGAAAGGTTTTTTAATGCCGGTCTATTTCAAGCATCATCTATACATTGTAGGAGTCATAAATAAGCATTTGGCTGGTGAGGGGAAGATGAATAAGAACGAAAGTCAGAGAGAGACTAAGAGTCTGTTTTTTCTTGGCACATTTCCAAATTTTCCTCTTATTTGTGGGCATATGTATGTCAAATTCGTGGATCTACCCACAAAGGTAAAAGACCTTCGCTAATAGCTGCATGCATGCATGCGAAAGTCCTTAGTCTACCGCTAAACCTTCTATAAAATTCTATGGGGCTAACAAAGCAGTTGCATTTTCAGGGTATACAAATGCTCTTGGCATGCTGCTCTAATATTCAGGCTTTGGAAATGTGCATATAGATGCAATTTTCCATAGAAGAAACGACTGAAGGAAACAGACATTGCACGAAAAGCAGTCAGAAAATCGAGGCTGTTTCGGAGGGCAATATAATTGTTGGAATTTAAACATGAAACTGGAAGGTCCAACAGAAAATGCATTGTTCGTCAAGTTGATATTCTCAGTAAACCTGTGTAAACAACCCTGAGCAATAGCAAAAGTTTTAAAATTGTTTTAATGGATATGGCTACAAACATTTTACATATTGTATTTCTAAAACTGATCACATTTAATTTTAAACCTTTTAATATTTCCCTAAACGTTAATTGTAAAGGCTCAATGCAGCATTCAGGTTACACACATTTTTAGCAGAATCGTTTTTGTTCACATTCCCTCACATTTTTCTATTAGTCTTTAATGAGATTACTTGTCGCAATTTATGCAAAACCAATTGTAATTGAGCAAAACCACATTTACCAATTACTCAAGTACATGTATGCACCCTGACGTCTGTAGAAAAATGAGAAATTAAATAAAAATGAAGATTGGAATTTATTATAAGTGCTGCAAAACTCTAACCTGTTTTAATCTACAATATAATATAAAAACCTTCATCATATGTTGAAGAGAAAAAATTATACTATGGTTTGAGAATCTGAAAAGTGATGTTAGCTTATTTGCAGAAAAAATACAATACAATAATGATTTTATTTTTAAAGAGGAAATTTGTCAGACAGTTGAAACGATTTATTGACTCGATTTTACGGTGATACACAGGGTCGCATTTAGATACACGGATATATGTGACGCGACCACATTGTCGTCGTCCTGCAGGCGTACGGGGGCGCCATCGAACAACTTCCTTGGCCTGCATTTTATGGCTGGAGGGTGGTTAGAGGGAACCACGATCTCGAGACGCGCCCACCGGATTTGCGTCGTTATAAACCGCCCCAGACCTCATCGCACCTTTACACTCTTCTGCATCCCACACGATAATGTCTGTTCGTGCACTGCGACATTTTCAGCGTGGCGACCTGGCATTAAATGCGGCAGGGGGCGCGCGCGTCGATCGTCTGTTGATTCCGACGATGGCACGCAAGCTCGAGCACCTAGCTCCGCCCCCACTTTTAAGACATAGCGCGGGTTGAAACGGGAAAGTGCGGGCCAAAAGGAACGGAGCGAGCAGGGATAAGTTTTAAGTGAAGGAGAGAGGTGCAAACCAAAGATACGTACTGTCTAGATAAAAGCTTGCCATTACATAGCTACGGTTACACCCGAAGCGAAATGCGATATGACGACGACCTGTCTCGTTTCGAAATAGAAATTTCGTTTGACGTTACTCAAAATCACTAATTAAGAACTCATTAATTAGAGTTAATCTCATTTTTATTTGTCTGACTTGCCTAAATCAGGGAGATTTTGTAAGCGTTTCACATTGACTTTGGGAGTTATCAACACCATCTACATGTACTTTCGATTTCGACATAAATGAAGCGTGTTTTATCAAATCGTTGCTCTAATAAAAATTCTGGTGTAACTGTTATCAATTGTGCATTATAGTAGGAAAAAATCGCAGATGGAGAAGAAGATAAATAGCAAAGATGTATATTTGATCAGTTCAAAAGGAGACATGAGATATATTTAACGAATGGATCTGACAGGTGTACAGTACCGCGGTTGTCAATTTTTGTTATTTGAGTTCTGACAGTTGTACAGTACTGATCTTGTTCATTCGAGTTTTTTTTTTTTTTTTTTTTTTTTTCCACTGAAGTGACGGGTCACA
>JAQGBY010003494.1:0-19116 GCA_034698785.1 Mycogona germanica
CAAACGTAAAATAGCCGGTAAATTTAAACAATTAATTTTTTATTTCATTGGTGGTTACTGTAAACCCAGGCAAAGCCTGGAACCCCTCTTGTACATTGATAAATTTAAAATCGGCATTTTGTTTAAACCAGAATAATTGTGATTTGTGTGCTGGCTGGATGACCGACTTGTGTGGTACGATCCAGGAAAGCTCTTTTTGTAAAATTGGTCTTTTTAGGCTGAGGTCTTGTGAGGATGTAGTCGTCGTAAACAGGCAACGGATTTGGACGTGATGGACCAAAAATAGTGAGATTTTTGTTGCCCCTCGGTTATACTGTATGTGTACGTGTTAGTTGGGTGGGGAGGGGAGTGGAGGAGAAAGAGTGAATCCGTTGTGTCAGTTTTTGAGTGATCGAGGAAATCGTTTTTGCCGCCGATTGGATTCAGTCACCGTGAAAGGATGTCTCGGAATGCGACGGAATGGATGACGATGGATCGGCATTGTACTTTTCCCCTTCTTTTTCACCATTACCCCGCCTCTTTTTTTGCCATTCACCACCATTCAGTCCTTCTTTCGTTCTCCTTATTTTCTCTGTCGCGTCCTTGCCTATCCTGGTCGCGGATTTTTTCGTTCTTCTTTTTGGTTCATCACCTTGCTGTGTTTGGTGTCACGCCCGCAAGTTACAAATTTGAAAAGGGGGGAAAAAATACGCCGACAGCTCACCCTTTTACTATTCTCAGAACTACTCTAATTGTGTTTAGCTTAATAAACAATTACAATGCGATGAGCAAGTAATGCGTTTTATTTTGGGGTGATTCAATTCCAGAAAAATATTCGTTTAAAATACAACAGAGTCCAGAAATATATACACTACGAGTGGTCATATCACATTCATTGTGTCACATCATCGCACTTTTACTTGTTTTTATTTCTTTCTGCTGATTCTCTTTCTTCTCTATGTGCAAAGTTCAAATTCCCATTTCAATATCGGATGTTTTTCTTACTCATGAACTTATATGCGATACTAATATTTTTAATATTTTCTTATATGAACTTATAAGTTAAATAAAAAAAATAAAAATATGTCAGTTCTAAAATGTCAGTTCTAAATTGTCACCCTTATGTCTTTCGATTGAAGGTTGAGGTGTTAAATCACCGGCACCTTTGACGATTATACTTGAATAAAAGTCGTTTATTATTAAAAAAAAATACAGAGTAATAAAATACTGTAACATTTAGCAGTAAGTCGAAATTGGAGCATTCGTTATTCCATCCTTGTTTCCGTATCGTTTCTCTACAATCGTGCATCGTAAATAGCTGCAATATGGCATCCGAAAATAACAAAAAAAAGTCTGAATAATTGTTTAATTAATACATTTCTTTAAATAATTATTTGTCGTTAGAGCAAGTTACAATGACATAAAATCTTGTACACATGGATGTGTCACTGATGGTACGAATTTTGAATCAAACTCTGCGCTGTGTTCCAGATCCACTCGTCAGACACTGTCATCAACCTTTGATGTGGAACTACAGACAAGGTGTTTGAATTTGGGCATAACTGTCGGTGGTGCTGCATTGGTTATTCAATTTGCTATTTTTTTTTTTTGTTGAATTATGTTTGAAAATTGAAAGGTCTGTCATAGACTTGGTTGAAATCTTTCCATGTGTTACAAAACGCGTTGGTGCAAACGAGAATAATCGCGAGAAGTCCGAAAAAATCGTCTTCAGAGAGCGATTTTGGGCACCACCCAATCGGGGGGAGGGACAACATATAGAAGTGGCCAGGAAATCGTCGCCGTTTATTCGAGCTTATTTCGAGCGCACGAATTTTAGGAGATAAGCTGTCTGGTGCGCGGCAGGGACATAAAGAGCGGCAAAATAGAGTGAAATAAAGAGAGGGCAGAGTGCCGAAGAAATTATTCGTCCCTATCACATCTTTCCGAGAAACGATTCGTTCCTTCCACCTAGTGCGAAAGAAACCGGGGAAAAAAAAGAAAAGAAAAAACGAAACGTGCCACGCGACCAATATAAATGTTAGTCCTCCCCTTCGAATAAAAAACCATTTATAAGATACTTGCGGTACTTTGTTCCTGTAACTGAAAAAATAAAACAATGGGCCGGCGCTCGTTAAAGCCTCGCCGAGCATGAAGAAGTCCAATATAGTAAAGTAATGTTTCCAGAATTACACCAGAGTCTCGTCCTATCGCTAGCCGCAGACTTGCTAGAAATGTCTGCATTTCTTTGTTCTTCTTTCTTTCTTTTTTTTTTTGTATTGTGGAGCGCAAACCACGCTATGACAGCAGCCAATTGAACCCAAACCTTTGTGCTACGAGTTGTCCAGCACATGGCCACGCAATAGCAATAGAGCAATAGAGAAAGTGCACCTACATTATAGTCGTTTGGAGGTGGGGTGGGGGGGGCAGAACAACCAAAAACTGACCGGATACCAGTCTTAATTTCGCACCGAAGGGGTTATTCGTAAAACTAAAAGTCTCGTATACAGGTGCAATGGGTATTCTAAAGCGACATGGACACTGTATTGTCGATCATGTAACGTTCGGTTCCACGGAAAGGTGATTTTATTTGGGCTCGACACTCACACGCGATGCAAGATTTTATCTTAGCATGCTAGAGATTTTCAATGTAAATAAATGTATTACAAAAAAATTAAATGGATCCAAAAGAACAATTCTCGTTTGTGTAAACGCCACTTTAGAAATTGTTTGTGTAAACGACAGGTGAACATAATTTACAACCAGTTATCACATATCGTTTTGTTATTGTTTCGCCGAGCTCTTTGTGATGTGATCCTCCTCAGCGAGGTTACTCTCACAGATCAAATACTCGGTATAATTCAAAAAAGCGATTTTTTCGCATTCTTAACGAGCGAAATTTACCGGCTATTTTATTTCTTTAGTCTCCTATAGCGGCGTCGTGCTCTATTGTCAACGAACTGGAGACGCTGCATCATGTGCTTTTCGGTAAAAAAAAAAATCAATGGAGAAGACGACCAAATTACAACTCGAGTTGTTCCAACAATTTCCGGGCCTCTTCGCAAATACGACCAAACGCGATTTCACTTTTTCCACCGACGAACGACCTAAAAATTATACGATGTCTGAAGTTCTTAATGTTATTGCATTCGTAGTAGATGAAATGGCATGGTTAGGTTTGCTGGAAATGTGCTGGTCTATTTGTGCTCTCTCTCTCTCTATCTCTCTCTCTCTTGAGGATATGACAGTGGTCCATTCTCGGGAAAGGTCACCTGAACGCTTTACGAGTATCAGTATATACACATACTTTATTTTGTGCTTCGCCATTTGGCAACTTCGTCAATGTGGAAGTGTCCTCTTATACAATGTAAGCCTGTAATTATTCACATTTTAGCTCAAAGGAAACGAAAAGATGCTCACAAACATAACACATTTTTATCGATAAAGTTGTTCACCGGCAAGAACAATTACAATTACAAATTTTACCCGCAAGCAGCCCCCAACGGGGGAGAACAATACCACTAATTTAACAAATGCAAACAGGGATTCTCTGTCAGCAACCTTGTTAACGTTCCCAATTCTTTTTGTATCCCATTTTCAGGTGCGATGTGTCTGAAACTATCCGAGATGCATGTGCCCCTGCATCCGGTGGTGGGATCCAGAGTAGAACTGGAGTGCATCTACGACATGGAAGGCGCGGATGTGTATTCAGTCAAGTGGTACAAGGGAACCTCCGAGTTCTACCGATTCCTGCCCAAGGATACGCCCCCGGCGCAGGTCTATGACATCGACGGCATCAAAGTCGATGTAAGTACCATTTATTAAATCGAGATCCAAATGATTTTATTTTAAATCTCCATATATGTTATCAGATCTTCTGAAATAATTTAACGAATTGCTTGACATTTTGTACTTAGCAATCTTTATTCATGCAGGTTTCAATTTCTCTGCATTATGCTAACGTTCAAAAAATCGTCTTCGAAGCAATATGAAAATATAAAGTGTACAAAATGGTAATTTAATTGCATAGTCAAGTCAAATTTAATTAAATTTGTAAGGATCGGTTGGAAAGTAAAGGTTATTTAATTGAATAATAAAGTCAAATTTATTTTCTTTGTCTTTTAATTTCACTGTAGGAGTTTCTGTAGCCCTCTTGGTGCTTAGGCACTATGTGAGGGGCACAATTTAATTAAATTTTTAAAATGTCACTTGGTTTGTAATAAAAATGTCGTCCTGGTCTCGACGTCGTTGGAGCTAAATTTGAAAATCGACAAAAATTTTGCTGAAGAATATGATGCAATAGTAACGTACCGTTTGAAAATTTTATTTAAAACCAAATAAAAATGAAACAAATATCAGATAAATTCAACAAATGGAATAAAAAATGATATCAGATGAGTAAAATTAATATACGGATATCCACCACAAACTGCGAATGATTTAATGAATCCTCATCCGCACTAAGTCGAAACCACGTAACTCATTCATCAGTTATAGGCCTAGGTAAAACGGGTCGATCTGTAAAACATTGTCATCCACATGTACATTTATAAAAATGTACATGTATCTTTAACAATATGGCAAGATGCGAGTAATATTGGTTTTGAAAAATGCACACAAATAAATGTATGCACAGCTAAAGTTTCTTCCTACATTGAGGCCAACGAGAAGCTTCTTTTAAATGTCAGTGACCAAATAACTGGCACTCATTTTATCCAACTCAAGACTGAGAACAATACATAAGAACATATGTGCTTCTAGCATATTCTTAATTAAATTGTACAGTGCATCTAGTAAAAAAAAGTACATTTGCCTCTCAAGAATTCAAATGGAAAATAAAATTCACGAGCACTTCTTGGGCACGACACAGAGTAAGCGGAGGAAAACAATCTTTCCAGCCACGCCTTTGTTTTAGTTGGAGCTGCGCCGTTTCCGACGTTCAGCGATAATGAAGACAGGCTTTTTTGATATGACGGTCACGTTTTCCTGCTGGCATAAATGTTTCATTGACACTTTAGCAACCTTGCCAGGTCTTTATTGTGAATAAAGTCGGTCTTACAGTGTGCCGATTGGAACCGCCAGACCACAATTCAACAAGGCGCAAGCCTGAATTTCTCAAGATAAGGAGGAAGCAGCACAGTATCGGGGACAATGGAAAATAAACTTTATTAAGCCTGTACGATGTCTGGTATACGTTAAAGATCCCTACCTAGGTAGCTTATACTAAGCCTGGGCTAGGCAAAATTACCAGGTCGCCTCTTGGTGGGTTCTAGTTCTAGTTCTGGACCTCCTTAACAAATAGCTCAGATACAACTGGTTGTTTGACCCCCGCCATGGGCCCCTCTCTTGGGGGCTGCTTGTGGGTACATATTGTAATTGTAATTACGAAACAGTTACGAAATTAGTCATTAGAGAGCGCACCATTTTACCAGCTGAAAAATCATTTTCATTTTGAAAGTGTTTCTTAGTTTTCTTGTAATTTTTAATTTGTAATCTGTCGGCATTTTTTTGCACCAAACCAGCTTAGGTAATTATTGGCAGGTCTTATTTTTACCGCTAGTTGCTCATTGTAGATGATAATCTAAGTTATTTAATTTAGTTTGAAATTTAATGTACAATAATTTTTCATTATTAATCGCGACAGTTTCAAGAACCGTTGATTGACTCGTTGGTTTGCTGAGACACCCACTTGCCACACGTCGATTCCGAGTTCGATTTTCTGTACAGTCAATCGTTTCTTGGTTTCAGCGTACCACGTCTCTGAAACGTCTCTGTGCCTCTCACATAGGGCCTAAGCTCTGAGAGGGGTACAGAATCTTCCTGTTGTGATCCGTCACTTCAGTGAATTAAAAAAAAAAAAAAAAATGTGCAAGTTCGTGACATTTTAACATTTTTGCTTTTCGAAAGCGGTCCAATACAAAAGCGCTAGTGATGTGGACTTTGATGGCGCACTCGTGCCAGTGTCGTTTGTAAGACAAAACTCCTAATGACGCGAAAAAAGAGCATTCGCGGTGTAAGGAAAAGTTAACGGTTATGATGAGCTAAATTGTGAGATCATTCGAGGTCGACTCTGCACTCCACCCATGTTCCATAGCGAGCACTGGGAGATCAATTAGCGTTATTAAAAAAATACGAACGTACGCGACATCCTGTTCTATGACGAAGTGACGACCAAATGAAAAAGCTCTCTCATTCTCATGGTTAGCCTTCCAGGTTACTGTTGACGAGAGTAGCGACACTAGTGGCAAACAAACGGTTGCGGTAAATTATTACTGTTTTAAATTTATGCAGGGGATATAATTTAGAAATAATAATGACTATGCAATGCCGGGAACATTGAAAAATCTGGCGACGAGGGTGAAATATATTAATAAAAAATAACAGCAAGATTGAATATATTAAACAATCCAATAAGCACGAGTGTCGACAACAAAAAGCAATATAATAATTAAAAATTAAGATAATAAGTGAACAACTGTGATAAAAAATATAATCAATAGTGGGGGATGTAACGTGAGATAAACATACGTTATCAAAAATTGTAGTTGACTGCACCGAAACCGTCAAATAAACACAATTACAAAAGCAAAAAACCAAAGCTAGTTTTCGAATTATAATTATAAATAATTTGACACGGCATGGCAATTCTGGTTTTGATATTCATGTGACAAAATTTAATTTTTGTAGAAAAATCCCTTTGAGGATTTAGCATCTGGGAAAGGTTCTTGTCCCTATTTTTATTAAGAAAATATAAGGAGGTCTGTTTAATTTAATTTTGAATAACTTGTAAATTAAAATATTTACTACTGTAAAGAGAGAGAGAAGACCCTTAGAAATATGAATAAAAATATTTTTTCTCTTCCGAATACAGAAGTTAATAAAGAAGTGTTCAAGTATATCAAAATGGCAAAACTTTAAAGTGCTGACCGGAAGCGTAGCATATAAATTCTAATTTTTCTGCAGTGCTCTAGGTTTCTTATTTTATCGGAAGGTGACAGTAAGTTCAAGGGGTGTTTATAAAAATAAAATATTTGTATCAGTATATAATCACAATACTTTTTGAGAAACCTTTGTAGAAACATTTCGGATGACGCATTTTTGTACTGAGATCGTGGAAATTAGTTACAGGATTCCATTCTTGTGTACTGGGAAAAGAGGTAGTCTCCAATCATGTGTATATCGGTCAATGGATGTCGGATTTCTCTCGACGTCGCTAATTCTAGTCACTGTGGCTCTTTGCTGCGAAAGTCTCTCGAGTGTGAGCATGTGCACTTGAGCCAGCGTCGATGCGCGAAGAGCCACCGGAAGAGCAAACGGATGGCGGCTGCTGATCGATATCCGAATCTGGCGATCCGCAGCAATTAAGTTATTTCGTCATTCGTGAAATGCGTAAATGCAATTAGTGTGTGGTCCGCAATATTGACCGCATTCGACAATGCGCCGCCATCTAGCGAGTAACTCGACTGGAAGTAGCCGGGCTGGTCGAGCCTTACTTTTTTTTTTTTTTGCCAATGCCGGGTTTGAATTAGGTGTCATGACTTGATTATCTGTTATCGATAAAAATAATTAATAAGTGGGATCGTTTTTAATGTTTAAATAGATACGCGCAATTTACAAAAATATGATGTATGCACCAGGTGGCTTCTATTAAAATTATCGGTTGGCTTGCGGCATTTGGTTTCACTACAGTTGAACTAAAATAAATGGCATTGACCAATAGAAAATGATGGTGGTAACTACGCTAGTCTGTACATTTTTGCGTGAGTGTCTTTTTTTAAAATATTTAAATTCGTTACTACCGTTTATATGAGAAACAATTAAATATAGCCACTAAAAAAACCATTAGAAAATTGTATGAACCGTGCATGGGCCAAATGTAGTTTATTCTAAGTTTGGGTTTTGTGTGAACAAATATTTTCATCGGCCAAAATGCAGGAAGCTTGTGATGGAACAGAAAATTACTACTCAGCCCAATTGCTGTTAAATTGGATAGCGTCGGTGCCTTGCGCGAAGCCATCTCGGGCGGAGCTTTTCGTAGGTATCGGTTCAGGCGCGTACAGGGTGATACGAAAGTGTTTCGCGCAACGAATTTATAGCAAGTGCAGTTTAAGAAGTGGTTAAAAAGGATATAGCAAAACTTGAGGTTTTTTATGGGTGATTAAACCCTGCGATAAGGAAATAAAATCAAAATTTCATATTTTCTAAAATTCGTATTATCTTTATAAATCTTTATAGAATATTTAAATTTGAATAACTCGACAAAAATTGATAAATGGTAAGATATTGCTTAAACTAATCGAAATTTCGGAAGTTGTAGAAGATATAAAGACTTTTGATCGTTGATAAATATTTCTAATTTTGTCATTTATGAATAAGTTATGTGTAACTAACTCTATTAAATCAGAATTTATCAAAATTCATAAAAAGAAAAATTAATAGGAAAAATTCCTGAAAAATTGTAACTACACCAATTATACAGAAATACTTGTATACACAAATGTCGATCAAAGTAAATCCACGTTTTTAAATTGATCGTTTCAACTATTGAGATTGGGGCAAATTGACCTTTGAGATCGTGTCCATCTCGAGCGATACAAATCACGCGCTCGAATCTTATTAAAAGTTGGACGTACCCTCTCAAGCACAATTGAAATTATTGATCACAATTGAGATGTTGATTCTGTTGAATATCTAAACGCACCTCGTTAAGCATGCTTGAAATAAGTATGCTTGACGTTTGTAACTAGGGATTTACAGTTGTAGCTCCTTTCAAAATTTCGGTGCTTGTCCGCTTGAAGCTGATCATGCTGACCTCAGTCGCTTGCGTGTGTTGACCGTCTACTTTTATGTGCATGCATATTGCATACCCGGTGGACATGATCATGTATAGCTGAAACCGATTTGGGACGGACGGCGTGTGATTCTTAAACTCACGAATCCATTTTCTCCCAATCTCATCCCAAACACAAACGCCCAACGAACGAGTGCCTGGTTCTAAATCAGTACAACACTGTTCACCCAAAGGCATCTTTATCACGCCAGCAGTTCGTTACAAGAGAATGGAATACAACTTTTGGTAGATGTCTTTTGTCACGCAAGCTTATCGCTCCATAGAGTGGTGAGCCGTCAGTTGGCCTTATTTCGTATCCAGCATCAAGTCCTTAGCTCATGACCATCTTTAGGTCATGGCCGATGACCAGAACTTCACTTGTTAGAGAAATGCCTTCACCTGTTAGTTGATTTAGTCTTTTATTATCATTATTATTAACTAGATAATACGGATTTACGATCGCCAAAATGAATTAGTGGCCGGGTTTTAAAAAACTTTTCATCAGAAATCGGTACGAAATACAAACGAAAAAAGATGAATGATTAATGTGAACGTTCCAAACCCAAGAATAAAATGTGAGACCTATCATTTTGTAGTTCGTTTTTCTGGTCTCACAATTTTCCCGATTAGTTGCTATTATAAAAAAGATAACGACTTATATCATTACAAATTTTATAACATTGTTGCGCTGGTTGAGTTTTATTTAATTGACGCTAAAAAAACATACCAGCGCCCTCCATAGAGACTAATAATAGTCCATACGCAATGTATTGGTGTCGTTGACCAAGAGGCTGAGAATGAAAAAAGGAGCAAAAAGAATGAGGCCGTTTTTCTCTTCCGTTGCATTTTTGTTTTCGACCACCGCCGCCACTACGATAATGGTCCGCGTCGTCTCTCCTTCTCCTGCGGTAGAAAAATAGTCTGGACGTCCGTTACTTCGAATCGGTGATGCTGATGGCGGCCGCCATATTGCATTCTCCGAATGCATCGCGGTAACAAAAGCGATTGGGTCCAACCGTTTCTCACTTGCTTTATGTGCGGCTACTATTCACCCACACAGCGCCTATACAGTTTATACATGTACATGCCGATCCGATAACATTTTTACCTGCGGTGCTGCGGCTTAGTCGCTCAGGTTTGTTCGACCAGACATCGAAATGGTTTGTGTCCAAAGAGGATGGAAGGTCTAGAACACAATATTCCCAAAGAGCGGTTTTGGGTTAAGGGGTCTTGAGACGAAAAAGGGAATCTTTGGCCATTGCTTGATTTCATTAGCTGCTCATTAATACCCTAGTTACACTGGTCAAGCATACTTTGTCCAAGCATGCTTAGCAAGGTGCGTTTAGACATTGAACAAAATCTCCACGTGCCGCTCGTCCGTTCTTTGGACGCTTCAAGAAATTGCTAGGCGCTCACGAATGACAGTTGTGCTCAAGAATATCAATTGCGCTTGAGAGGGTACGTTCCATTTTTATTTGGAATCGTGCAGGTGATTTGTATCGCTCGCAATGAACACGATCCGAAATTACAATTTGCCCCAATCTCAAGCGCAATTGAAATATCTCAAGCAGCTTGAAGCATCAGAGACGGTGAATTCGGGACAGCAATGAATGAAAGAGACGAACACGAATGGCGGACTCGTTTTTTATAATATTTTAATTTGAACTGGTAATTGAGAAAAATACTGAGTTCAAAGTTCGGAATTACCAGTTCAAATTAAAATAATACAATAGTAAAATATTATTATAAGCAGACGAGTCCACCATTCGTATTCGTCTCTTTCATTCGGTGCTGTCCCGAATTCACCATCTCTAATTATTATCACCCAGACGCCCTCAAATTCTTTCTCAATTAACTTGAAGTTCTAAATTAAATTAACCAGTGTGACTAGGATATTAAGATCTTACACCTGAACTATGGACGAGACTAACACCTCTTCTTTTGGTAAAAGTCACTGTGTACAAAGTCGCTTGTAACAGCACTTGGATGCCTTTCCCTTTATTTGCCTATCGTTGTATCGGGATAACAGCAAATGAGACCGATGGTTTTCCCGCAATCAATCTGATGAACGAATAAATTAATTTTATTTAATTTAACCTGTTTGTGAAAGCGTAAAATCGAGGCGTTTATTACATTTTTGCGATTTACAGGATCAAAAAAGCGCTTCATGATATGAAGCGAATTAAATACTATTTCGGAAATAAATATTCTTCTTTGTTCGCTGCTTTTTCAGACTCTGAAATCGGATCGCAATAAAGTGACGCTGAAGGAAGTGGATTTAGCCAGCTCCGGGATCTACCGCTGTGAGATTTCGGCAGAGGCACCTTCTTTCACGACCGTCTCCAAGGAGAGCGAAATGTTTGTTATAGGTAAGTGTACACGAAAAGGAGATATATCGTTTTTCTGTAATTGTGTATTGTGAAGTTGGGGAGGACAATAACCTGCAACTTTGGTTTGGTTGTGCGTACAAATTTATTTGTAAAGTACAGTACATTCAACTGTGTGTACACATGGCTCGGCCAACCAAGTTGCAGAACATTCTCAATAGAATTTATGAGTCAGACACTTTCACTCACTGATCGCTCGCAGATGACTCGCCCTGTTCCTAAACCGCACATACGATGATTAATCATCTACACTTTTGATCTGAATTTGTCGCAAATTTAAATGCGCTATTTGGAATGGAGTCTTCTTTTTTTCAAAATGGAAATTAATTTACCGCTTATTCATATTAATTTTGATGTCTTCAAAATGATTTCGCATTTGTCACACTATGTTGCGCTAATTTTAGAAATTGACAAGGAGGTTTGAATGTCTGAAGTTTAGGAGACCTGTTCGTTAACAATTAGTTCCAAGATCCTTGCACCTTGATGCGCAAATGAGAGACTTAAATTTTATCCAAGATGGATGTGACTGATTATTTATCTCTGTGGGCGCCTCATTCGCCATAATTTTTAGTACTAACTCTGAAATGGTGAATTCGGGACAGGCCGAATGAAGAAGACGAACCGAGTGGCGAACTCGCTTTTATACTAATATTTTACTATTATTTTAATTAGAACTGGTAATTGCGATAAATATAGAGTTTCATGGAGACTGGGAGTTGAACCGCGGATCCCTGGATTTCCGGCCCAGTGCTCTAATTTAGTACTAACGCTTATTCTATGGTTAAATGATTCTTGGTATTTCAATTTGTCGGTGTTACGAAATACTGACACCGGCGCCCTCCAACGACAATATCTGTCCCCACCAATGGACTAACGGATTTTTACGCGTTAAAGAGCGACCTGCTTATGGGAGAAAGAGGGCTTATGGGCGGCTTGCATAGGTCGGATGTGCCTTCGACCGTGCATTTATGAATTTTAAAATAGCATTTTTTTTTTGCAATAAGATTGGTGGTGCCTATAGTCGCCGTTCCACTTAATAGACGGGATTCCAATCGATCGCGTAGACACGTATCGGGCGTCGCACATAAACGGGAATCTTTCACGACATATTGAATTTTGTATTTCCCGCCGGCTCGACATTTGCGAGAGCGAACGGAATATGTTTTTCTCTAATTTGAATAAGATTTCGCGTCGCCGTATATACATACATGTATCTCGGAGAAAACAGCCGTCAATGCCAAATATACTCGTACATATCGTAAACATAAACGCATAGGGGGGGGGAGCAGAAGTTGTCATAAAAAATACAGTTTGCCATCAATTTTATTACTTTTCATCATGTTAAAAATGTTTTGAAAAAAAAGGTCTCTGCATCGGAGGCCTCGAATGTTACAAACGCCACCAACGCCACAATCGGCAAGAATGTGCACCTGTCGTACTACAGGAGGGCCCGTTCATACTGAATTACCCAATCCGTATTGAAACTGGAAACTCCTCTTCAATGAGCAATTTTTTTAATACAGTTTCGTACAACACTTCCAAATAGAAAGTCTCGAGCACGTTTAGTTCCAATGCTGTAATACTGCACCCATATATTAGACTGACATAATATAGTTCTGAAAACACAATTTTGTGTACTGCGCGCCCGACATATAATTTTGCTGTCATTTGCAATCATTTTTCATTTCTGTTGACATTTTTATTATCCGTTTTGCAATATATTAATGCGCACTGCGCGCGTATTATGAAAAAAGGAGCATCCAATCCAATGATTACTTTTTCCGTCCCTGGCGGCATTTAAACCAACAGCACTCTCGAAAAGACACTATTGTGATATGCAAACTAAATTTTTTTTTTATTCATTGTTCAGTCTGAGCTTATTCCTTGCGCATCATGAATCTTCCCATTCCTGGAACCTGGTCGACGCTTGCACGAATTTTAATCGAATTTTTTGTCCTCGTAATTTTAATCTCATGTCGACTGTCTCTACATTTTTAGTATGTCATGCAACGCAACGAAATAAAAAAGAGACATTTGATATTGATTAATTTCGTCGAGGCTATGTAAAAATGACAAATAAAAATTACACACACAATTACGCCGACTTATTTAAATTAATGAGATTGAGTTGTGATAGCTAAAATGACCATCTACCTAAGAATTTCGGAGAACGATAACTTTCGAACAATTACAATTACAATATTACAATATGTACCCAAAAGCAGCCCCCAAGAGAGGGGCCTATGGTGGGGGTCTAACGACCAGTTATATCTGAGATATTCGTTAAGAAGGTCCAGAACTAGAACTAGAACTCCCCAGGAGGCGACCTGGTAATTTTGCCTAGCCCAGGATTAGTATAAGCTACCTAGGTAGGGATCTTGAACGTGTACCTGACATCGTACAGGCACGGGTCCCACGGCTTTACTTCCATTCCGAAGGAAGGCGCGTTAAGGAATTTCTCTCGCCCGAAAAATTCCGAAGGTGTCGGCCGGAATCGAAACCGCGAAATCGGGTTAAGAGGCGAATCGTTCGACAAAAAGATTGACCTTTCCTGTGGATGAGTAACAAGGAAGACCAATATTAATTGGTCTATTGAATTGAGCCTAGATGCCTAGAACCTATGCAGTATTTCAAGACAGCGATGCTTACCATTTACTGAGTGTTTAAGCAATTGACAAGGTTTCGTCATACACATGTGTTGTTTTAACACAAAATGGGACTATGAAACTAGGCGGTTGACAAAAATGATGAAATTGTCGAGTTTGTTGTTTGAATCATCTTTATAGCCTGTTTAGCGGCATCTTATGTTAACATTGTGTGTCACTCTATTATTTCACTGTTCGTAGCCGCATATATACGTTTAATATGTAAATAAGCAGCAGCCTATAGTGGGTTTTGTCGTGCCCGACTTTTATGTCTGATGCTCGTTTTAGACATTATTAAAGTTGGATTACGTCACGCGTCAATTTATGGTTTAGTAAATTTTATCATCTTTCTTTTTACGTCGGAGCCAAGTACGTGCATCGTGTACAAATTGAGCAGCGTTTTGCTCGCGTCAGCACAGGGGTATTTCGACTTACACCGAAAATCGTGGCGACTTTAATTCGATACAAAAACCTTAAGTTATTTTCCAATTTGATCTAACCATTTCTTTTTTAAAATTGCAACTGTTCATTCGTTTCCAACATTGGTTAGAAAATTTCAAATATGCCTTGTTATGGCATTGTCTATACAGACCACGGAGATTGCTTAATCTAGAGAATGAGTCAAAAGTTGGCCGCATCCAATGATTTTTCAATCACGCTAACTTTTGATTTTGTTCATCGGGATTGCGCTGGTAATGTTATCTGGAACAGTTTTGAGCAAGATCTTTTACATCAACACCGAATCCGACTGTTATGAGTTGGTTCGGGCAAGGACACACAGGCGGAGCCCTATTTGGGAACTAACGACCCGGGCGTCGTTCAATGTATATGTAGATGAGTCGGTGGAGGTTTTTCGTGATTTCCTATGCAAATGACTAGCGAAAGAGAAATCGCCTCACCATCATCGTCCATATGTGCGGCAACAGCATGATCGCGCATCCACCTTGTATATATATATATATATTGTATATACATGCAGCTCATTATATTTCATCGTATAAAATCAGCCGAAGATAATTAATGAGTGGCTTTTCACGTTCTCGTCTATGTGGGGCCAGCTTGAATCCAAAATATACTGCACATAGAAGAAGACTTTTGTAGGTGCCTGGGATTTGCGACTACACTATAGGACTTTATATATATTCCTCCTGAGACCCCTTTGTCTAGATATGTGTACTTGGGAAGCAAGATTTCCGCCCGATGAAAACTTTTGCCCAGCTTTTCTTTAATCACCCAATAAGAGAATTGAAGAAGAAAGAGAAATGTGACAATTTCTTGAACGACTTTTGTCGATTAGCAGATTCTCTTTTAATTTTAAGATACTTACTACCACCTTGACCCCTATCTTTTAGAACAGTAATGCTGTTTGGATAAACTGCTTTTTTCTGTAATATATTGGTTTATATGCGAGTTTCTGTGAACTTACAGTCCCAGAAAATGATGTCGCAATTAAATCATCAAGCAGACCATAAACACTTTGTTGTGTCAAATTCAAAGAAGTTGAAAGTCTCAATTTTGTTGTAGCTGATGCCGCTAGAGTCTCCCTTGACCATAAGCCGCCAAAAGCTGTGATTAACAGCTTTAAGTATTTATTTAAGAATATCTTTATGTTTAACATTGTGTTCTGCCAATCACAATTGTACAATTGACCTGATAATCATTTTTTACTTGCCAACTTACTCGATATTTTTCTTCAGTTTGAATTAAGATGTGACCGACTTGAGTTCGATTCCCGCTAAAGATGTTAACATTTTTTACTGATTCTGTAGACACCCATCTTATTAGCCATTTTGAAATTCCGCATCGTGTCATTAGTATTTGTGTTTCTAGCCAGTCTATTTCTTTGTTAGTCCCTTGCGTCCCCCTCCCTTGTTTCGCTCTAGAGTATGGAACAAGTCGTCCTTTTTATAGCCGTGTGCTTTTCCGAGAGGCCCCAGTGGGCGTTTTTGTTGCGACCGAGCAGTGGTGTGGAGTGAGACGTCATAATTATGTACAAGGCAGCAGCCATAACGCGCCAGTTTTCTTAAATGCGCAAAACTGTGTGGGAACAGTTGATTCTAGTGGACGTTTGGGAAACGTTTTCTGACTTGCCAAAAATGCACGCTCCTCTTTCGAGTGAATTAGATTGCTTGGTGCAAATATGCATGTACTGGGTACACTGGGGGTCCGGATATTTAGGTCATTATATTTCTTTTTAATTTGACAATACTAGCCACAGTTTAATGTTTTAAAAAGCATTCAAGTGTTGACAAAATCATTTTTTTTTACTCATAGCTCGGAATTAAGAAGTATACTCCAGATCATGTATTTAGAACATGCACAATATGACGTGTGTTGAGATAATACCAGTATTTTAGTATAAATAAAATTGTTGCCTTAAATATATTTTTTTTATTTAAATTATTGTGTGTTGAGAATAATACCAGTATTTTAGTATAACTAAAATTATTGCCTTAAATATATTTTTTTAATTTTAATTATACAAAAGTAACAATATATGAGCGAATATTTTTTTAATAAAGTCAATTTGTAATAATATTCTGGTCACGAGTTTTCTTATATTAAGGCACGAAATCCAATTAGCAGCATCTATAAGTTTGATCTAATAAATTCAATTATTAATACCAACGATAATGAAACGAGGACAGATATGTTTTTAAATAATTTAAAATATATTTCGGAACATATCCTCAATTATAATTACAATATGTCCCGCACAAGCAGCCCTGGATAGTCTATGGCGACCAGTTAAGGACAAAGGTGTGGTTGTCCTATCCTAACAGATCTATGACTTGAAACTCGTTAAGGCCACTGACGGCCCACTGTCGGCACACTGGGAAAATAGGAGTTGAAGTACGAGTCACAACGACCATGTAGTTCCTTAAACATTTTAGTATGTCACGTTCTTCTTCACATGTTTCACAATTTCCCTAAATACTTGTACTGTTGAACAACCTTGAGAGGCTCCCCAAATAGATTGTACGTATAAACCGCCTAACGGAAGTACTAGTGAATTTTTCCTTACCTAACAGTCCGGTCTACATTTATTTGGATCTTTAGAGCTGTGTGTGCCTAACTCGCTTCATAATGCTAGGCTTGCATTCACCTACAGAGTACTACAGCACCCGGATGCTCCGCTCTTTATATTTGTCTATTCCCTCAGCCGCGCTTACGAGCAATTTGGATTAAGCAACGCAAAGTGAGACACTTAATATTTTTATGTAATATTTTCTTTGTGCTAGCGAATTGCGCAGCTAACAGAAACAATTATTAATTGGAAATGGTGAATTCGGGACAGCACCGAATGAAGAAGATGAACCGAGTGACGAGCTCGCTTTTATAATAATATTTTACTATTATTTAATTAGAACAGGTAATTGCAAAAAATAGATTTCGTGCAGACCGGGAGTTCCGGACCGGTGCTCTCAGCCAGATCCAGGTGCTAAGTTGCCAGTGCTAAATCCAGAGGTCCGTGGTTCAACTCCCGGTGTGCACGACACTATTTTTTGCAATTACCAGTTCTAATTAAATAATAGTAACATATTATTATAAAGTTGAAAAATTGTTGTAAAATTATTTGCTGAAAAGAACTTTTGATACGCATGTAATAAGCGAAATATTAGCGTAATAAGTAAAATTGAAATATTAGCAGCACAATTGAAATTGAAAACACCTTTGAAATAATCCATAACGAATTCGTATCGTTAAAGTATCGTTAAAATAATTGGCTTGTTGTATGGGCACATAACTGAAATTAATACAATTGTTTAAAAATAATTCGTTATAAATCTTGTATGTGTAAATTTTGCTTTTGCTTTTTTATTGGTTACAAGTTTGTGAACTGGAAAGCCATTAGTGAGGTCTGAGGAGGTTTTGTGATATGGTTTTGATTTCGAAAGAGCGGCTTCGAAATGCTGTCCGGGGAATAAAGCACAATGGATTCTTGTCCAGCACAGTACTGTTAAAAACGTTTCGTTCGTTGAAGACCCTCTGGGGATCAAAGCGCTTTATGGTTTTGGTTTCAGCGTTAAAGACACGCAGTTGGTAAGTGGTTCGTCATTTTGCCAAAAATAAAATCCGAAGCTATCTGGGACAAATGCTATGCAACTTCGCAAAAGTAGATTGAAAAGTGGGTTGAGTTATAAGGTGCCGCCCACACGGCATGCGTCATAGCGCGTAATGTGGCCGAAATAAAAATCTTGTTCGGTTATTTTCTCATTTGTCATTACACTCGCGGTTTTTTCGTATAAAGAGCCTTATTTCTTTTTGTTGGCCTATTTTATTTTGATGAACTCCACGGGTGGAACATCCCAATGGCGCAGTAGATCTCCCAAGGTGGAGCCAAGATGGTGGAAAGAACACAGAAATTGCTAAGCCTAATTGACGTGACTCAAGCTAATAGCTATTAGTGGAAAGACGAATTGCAATGGTAAAGGCGTGACTTTTTTGTCCGAAGCATGCTGTACTGGTATTGGTGACAAAGCAAGAAATTACTCAACGGAACAACAGAGCAAAACAGACAAACTCGATGAGGGTGAGAGAGATCAAGACACAAACTGGGCACTTACTTGTGTGTGGGGGTCAACTGGTGACCCCTAGCTGCTTGGAGCAACCGGACTAGCACCTCTTGGCGACCCAGGTGCACCAAGTGTTCGGTAGCTCCCAAACTCTGAGAGTTCACCGAGCACCCGCACCACCACCTAGCTCCACGTCAGGAAGTCCACGCCAGGAATCGAACCCGGGACCGCCGACCCACAGTCAGTCGCAATACCGACTGGGCTACAACGAGTCATAGTTGATCCAACCATCATTCTTTTGGTTCTAGCATTTTGGTGGACTAGCCACTTTTCTGCCTTTATTTTCTGCTTGTGATTATTTACTGTTTGCATTCCCAAAATCTGCATTTTTTATCTAAGTTTTATTTACTGTGGGCTTCCGCTATCTTTGAAACGTATTTCCTTGATCATAATGACCGCTCATTTATGCATGGTTTCATTCAGGATGCAAGATGCCTTTTTTCTAGACGTCATTTCTGTTTATTTCTTACATTATGCGGGTGCAGTCGTTATGCAATATCAAGAAAAGGATAACAATATATACAAAAAATTGCACATACAAGCTTTACAGAGTACTAACAAAATGAATTGAAAATGAGTGTAGCGCAGAATTATTCTAACTTTAGGCTGGACTATTTTTTTTTTTTTTTTTTTGTTTCCATCAACTGTAGTCAACCGCACTACAGGCGTTACGTCTCCCTCATGGTGCTTATGCACTGTGC
>JAQGBY010003495.1:0-19113 GCA_034698785.1 Mycogona germanica
AAGGAAGGCGCTTAAGGAATTTCTCTCGCCCGAAAAATTCCGAAGGTGTCGGCCGGAATCGAAACCGCGATCACGGGGTAAGAGGCGAACGCGCGCTACCTCTCTGCCACTCGATGCCCTCACTATGTAATAAATAGCAAGTTGTGCCCGGGACAGCGCCGGACGAAAGAAAGACGAACAGAGTAGGCGCCGAGATAAACTAACTCTTCAAATAAAGCAATTACCATTATTCAAAAGAATAAACTATAATGAAAACCACTGCAACTGACAAAAAAAGGGCGATGACAATTCACACTTACCGAATCCTCCCACATTCTCATCTCTCGAGGAAAAAGGATTAAAGGATTTTAAATAAATTTCACACTTACAATTACCAATGTAGGCAGTACCGGTTTCACACAACACCAAGCACTTGCGATCATCGGCTGTCTTTTGGAACAATAAATAAAAATTAAACTAAAGCGCATTGGAATTGATCTCACAATATGGTCTGTACGACCACTCCATTGGCTGTGAATTTGCAATGAGAAAGAATACAATTTACGCGAAACAGGCAAAAGGGGGAAAACGAACAAAATTCAAGTCTCAATTTTGCAAAATCCTTGATATATTTTATCAGAGATATTTTATCGATACATCGATCCCGAAATCGTCTCCGTGCATGCAATTCTCAGCCTTAACACAAACACAAAGCCTTAAAACAAAAACTGTAATAGTCATTTTGTTTGATCACCTTTCATTTGTGTGTAAAATTATATTAGTTTCTGTTAAATTGGAACATTTTAAAGAGCAATTTTGAATCGACTACTGTTTTTAATACACCCAAGTATCGCGTTTCGCTCTTGAATTGGGAGTGCTATTTTGAACTTCATGAATTCGAATGATGACATCGCGGAGTTGCACGTGCGCAATTTAAAAAGAAAGGTCTTGCCAACGTGTACGCTGAATTTTATTCAATTTCACAAATGTTTTCATATTTTCAATTTGCATTTGAATGGGGTTGTTCTTTACATACAATTCTTTATGCGCAATTTAAAAAGAAAGGTCTTGCCAACGTGTACGCTAAATTTCATTCAATTTCACAAATGTTTTCATATTTTCAATTTGCATTTGAATGGTGTTGTTCTTTACGTAATACAATTCTTTATGTTCAATTAGAATACCCTAGGTTCACCCTATTGGTACTGATAGTAAAAATGCATGAGTAATTTTTTTGAAACCGTCAATAGTTTCTCAATATCTAGTTCGGTCCTAAGTTAAGCAAAATACTCAGATTCAATGTGCTCATAATTAGTTTTAATATTTTACAATAATTCCACAAATTGAATGAAGACTGAATTTGCAAATGTACCACAGGGGGGCCATAAATAAGCAACAATAAGAAACAATTCTAGTACATTTCTAAACAACATAACTCATTCAAAAGGTAAAATATTACAAACTCTGAAATTAAGGAACACCAATGTTAATCGCTTTTAGTGCATTTTTTCTGATTTCTTGTGTCTCATGGCGCCCTCTCCAACGTAGGCGTTCATGAAGAATCGAGCAAACAACACGAAATATGACGCATACATCAGAAACGAAACTCCAATATTCCATTGCGTAACTCCAAATGGGCGATCGTTCATTTTGAGTCGGGAAACGCTGTAGTTGATGTAACAGCCGACAGTCATTTATGCCAACTGAGCTAAAGTAATAATCGAACTCACCCACCGAGGAATACGAACTGACACCGCTTTCAGGGTGTAGTATGAATACATGCAAGTGTGCACTCCGTAGTTCATAACGATGAACCACCGTGCAGTGGACGCCATAGAGCTGTAAGAATAGAAGGAATATACTAGAACTGTGGCATGGTGGTACCAATGTAGAAATATTAAGGGTTGCTTCCGTAACACTATGAAGAGGGTGTCGCCCAGTTCCGGAAATTTGGAGACAGCGAAAAGCCAGGTCCAGAGGGCGGTCGGTGTCTCCCGGTAATTGTTATCATTGCACACCGAGTACTCAAATCCGAATTGGCGAAGCGAATTGAACAGTTCAGGCAACGACCTCGAGATACCGCATAAGCTGAACAGAGCCAAAGAAAGGTTCCAGATGAAAAGTGAGTTGCGTAAACGGAATTTCTCTCGATTATTCATCCGACGTCGCCCGAAGGACACAGCCAAGACGTAGCCAAGACGGCAACCACCCCACTCAGCCACCACCATCTCGAAATGAAATCATGATATTTCTGGTAATTAAAGCCAGACTCTAAGTCGAACACAAAATTCATTATCGAAAATGAATTGGGTTCCTTTAAAAAAATTTGTTTAGAAATACTTTCGCAGTAGGTAACCCGATCGGCCGGCCGATCAACGAGAGAAACTTGCAATGGCGGTCGTGTGCGCAAGCGAAAGCTGCCACGAATCCCGTTTAAGTCCCCTATATAGCGATTGGCAGGTATACAATTTGACAAAACCATACTTGCGAACTTATTTTGTTCCAGTTATAAAGCTATAAAGATTGTTGGATTAACAACCATCATCATCGTACAAATAAAGGGCCGCTGCCACGCATAGGAATATTCAACTGTGGTATGGTCAGTTACGATACCATCAGGTATGGTATCCGAAAAAGCAATACACGCCAATCCTAGATTATAAAGCTAAGAATCTGATTTTCCTGTCCAGAGACTAACTGCCGAACGGCTCAATTAAATCGCATAAAATTTAACATACCCTTAGTATCTTAAATGGTGAATTCGGGACAGGCCGAATGAAGGAGACGAACCGAGTGGCGAACTCGCTTTTATAACAATATTTTACTACTATTTTAATTAGATATATCTTCCAGACGTCCTAACTAAAAAATACATTTAGTAGGCCACAACAATTCGCTAGCGACGGAATTTCAGATCTCAATATTCAAAATAACATAATAAAACAATCGTTACCAAATTTTGGATAATCTCCCTTTCGCTTCAAACTTAAAAAATGGCATCTCCACATCAAAAGCATGACGTCGTCGATTTCACGAGATAACCAAGAGTAAACCAGATAACAGTTCTAACCAAGCAAACCAGATAACAGTTCCAACAAAGCACACCATACCAAATACTATTACCGGAATAATATTTTCAATATAAAAAAATAACAATATTAAAAACCATAAAATAATCATATAGATATTTTAAAAGTGATTCTTTTTCAATTTAACATAACAATTGTCAAACGATTAAAAATCCAAATTTTTAAATACAAAAAAAAACATGTTGAGGCATCACTGCATGACGTGTTGTTAGCACGTGAAAATTCGAATTCTTCAAAATGTAAAAAATGTAATCGGGATATCGTGAACGTTCCCCGGCAAAGCCTGGTAACATTCTTGTGGTTATATATATATATACGCCAGTAAAATAAAATGCCAAGAATAACAACATTATTATAATGTATTTTTTTAAATATTTTAATAATTTATATTTTTTAAATGCCTGGGAGCACAACATTTTCCAAGTGTATTTTTATTAGTTATGATTGTTAATTGATTTAAAATTGTTAAACGTTATTGTTACTGCATTATCTTATTATAAAAGTATATCTGTTAACATACCTGTTTATTACTAATAGGTATTTTAGGTGCTTGTGAGATAGGTATTTAAATGTATGGGAGAAATTTTTCGCTTTGTGAAATGTACAATATAGTAATTCCCAATCGAAAAAATTGAAATTTTCACCAAGACCGGAATTTCAAAACGAGATATCTAGCATCATTTTGAATTCAGATACATTGACAGAAACATGGCGACAAACAAATCCCGTAATTAATAAAGCACATTTTCAATTTTAAAAATTAATCGGTCCTTCAAATTTCAACTCATACAGAATCATTTTGTTGTCCCGGTTCAATGCGGTCAATACACTGTAAAATCAGAAGAAAAAAATTCTTTTGACTTTCAAGGCATTCTGTAGAATGTTTCCACAAAAAACAAGAATTCTGAAAATAATTCAACGATTGGTGGGAAGGGAAAATCATATTTTAAACGTTACTTGAATTATGCGATGTACAGCGCTATTCGTTCTGGAAATTTTTACTTATCAATCAAATGTCTTTTTGCTTGCGGGCCGCAACGTGTCTCTTCCCACTCAGGTAAGCATTGACAAAGAAATTAGCAAACAGAACGAAGAAGGAGGCGTACATTCCGGTCGATACATAGATGTTCCACATCGAAACTGCGCAGACGCGACCGTCCATCTTGTAGCGGTAAGCACTGTAATTGATGTAACAACCGACGGTCATTTGCACCAACTGAGACAAGGTGATCGCCATGCTCACTCGCATAGGAATACGAACGGACATCGATCTCAGGGTGTAATAGGAGTACATGATGGCGTGCACCACGTAGTTCATGACGACGAACCAGCGCATGGTAGACGTCATGTAAGAAAAGAAACTGTAGACCAGGACGATGGCGTGGTGATACCAGTGCAGGAAGATGAGGGGTCTCTTCCGCAGCACGATGAAGAGGGTGTCCACGAGTTCCGGGAACTTAGAGAAGATAAACCAAAAGGACCAAAGGCCACCAGGTGGGTCCCGGAAGCTGCTGTTATTACATACCGAGAATTCGAACCCGAATTGAGAAAGCGTGTTCAATAGTTCAGGGATCATTCTTATGGAGCCGCAGATGCTGAACAAGGCCAAAGCGAGATTCCAGAGGATCAACGGTCCACGTAAGATAAATCTTTCTTGTTTCTCCATCCATCTTCTTCCTTGGAACACGGCCATGAGATAAACTACGACAATCGGCACACTGGCCCAACAGAGCTTCGAAAATAAATTTTCTTTTTCATGGTAGTCAAAATTAGACTCAAATTCGAACGTGAAGTTCATTAGGGATGCCATTTTCAAATACTTCAGTTATGTTTTTTCCGGTCATCTATATAAAAGCATCAGTCGAGTAGTGGGCGGGAACGTGCTTGAGCAATAACACCGAGACGTTATACCTCTAGATGGTATTGGCTCGAGCCACGTCTATTCGAACTGACATGTGTTATTTATTGCACCCACCATTCCATCTGGTGGTTTTGGTGCACATCTCAATTTCAATATATTCTCGCAAGCAGCCCCAGAGGGGCCTATGGTGGGGTCAAAAGACCAGGTAGTGACAGAGATTGGGGTGTCCTATCCCCAACAGACTCTGTTTTTTTTGTGCTCCGCGAGGTTGTTTCACTGTCGACACACATGTTCTCTGGGGAAATTGGAGTTCAAATATGAATTTATAACATGCTCTAGAATTTTTGGCATTAGGTGTGCGCATCCATCTATAAATTGCAGGTGTCTGTTCTCTCACAAGTGTTTCGTTTAGGTCAAATATGTTGAAAATGTATTTGAAAGCAGGATCGAAATATCTAAATTAGGAATAACAATACTACAGCGACCTATTTTTCGGTGACTCTTCAATATATTATTTTATTCACGGAACTCCCTAATCATAATTGTAATCGACTCCGCGAACACTAGAAGATTAATCCACTTTGGCTACTACTAATCAACGCTAACTTAAAGATTTTTATTTTGTTTGTTGATGAGATTCTGAAAAACATCATTGGAGATTGATTATAGCATTGAATAAGTTTGTGGGTCTGCGTAAGTGAACAAATACGGGACAGAGCTGTGAAAAATCGACGACGAGCTAGCTGACGAGGTTCCATAAATAAAAATATTAAAACTGAATTTTGTGAAACGTGCATTGAAAGACATCACCCTTTTTCCTTCGTCAAACCCGAAAAGAGATTTAGAAAAAATTAAGGTTTCGAGACCTAAACGCTTACAATAACGTTTCAGGAGCCGCCTAGTTTTTTTTTGTTTTTTAAAATGCACTGAAGTGTAATATCTCAACAAGATTTTCTGTACCCTTCTTGGTGCTTAGGCACTATGTGATGGCCACGTTTTCACCAGTACCCTGGGATCGAATAATCGATAGCCCACACCGGTCAATCGCAATGCCAACTGGGCTACGATGAGTCATACGTTCTTCCTCATCAGTTGTATTTGTGGTGGTTCAGATAACACGCCACGGAATAACGGAACCACCACAAATAGAATGCCACATTTAAACGATTAACTCAAGGTTGCATGCGAGGCAATCGATCTTCTCCGGTTACAGCAAGAGAGGTATTTTATGGGGAGTAACCCCTCATCGTAAACAGTTTCCTGCAATGCAAGCTAACGCGACCGGAGAAGATCGCCTCGCATGCAACCAAAATCATCCAGTCTAAATGCGGCATAATAGGTCACAATAGGTAACTAGGCGGCTCCCGAAAACGTTATTGTAAGCCTGTATAGATAAGGCAGCCGAGAAGTGTAATCGAAACGAATATTTGCGAAACACAGACAAGATGTACCTTGAGCAATTTTTAAGGAGGTCCATCACCGTTTTCACAATAAAAAGCAAACCATGGAGGAGACCTGGTAATTTTGCCTAGTCTGAGCCTAAACCTAGGCAGGGATTTTTAATGTGCACCTGAAGCCTTACAGGCACAGGACCCATATATTTACTTCCTTTCCGAAAAAACGTGTAGGAATTTCTCTCGCCGAAAAAATTCGAAGATCTTGGTCGGGAATCGAGCTCACTATCATGGGAATAGAAGTTAGACACGCAGCACTTAAAACATTTTACCAATTGAGGGATTCGCATTTGTTTATACAATTTCCAATTTTAAGAAGTTAATTTAATAGGAAATTTTACAAGCAAAAAATTAGCATATTGTGATATACACACTTATTTATCACACACACTTATGTTGCGTTAGACGTTTTAATTTGAATGATATGCTTCATAATAATTGAAATACACATGTATTCCTGCTCGTTTACATTGTCAACTTTACCTCACAATATGCGTCACAATTGCATCACAGGTATAGAAAAATAAATTTAAAATGTAATGATATTCAAAATCATTGATTTGTGTAGTCATTCAATTACCAAACATTGTATCTGAAACCATAAATGTGTGGCAGACGGTACACCATATTTTATAATAATGCAATAAAATATATGCAGTTATTACACAGATAGAAAGTTAGAGAAAAACCATAACAACCACAAATTCTATAGAACATTTTTTTTGTATAATATAGAACTAGAATAGAACAACTATAGAACATTATTTATGAAAAATAAAATTCCAAAATTGAATTTTCTTAAACGTACATGTATGCCAGATTGCATCACCATCTCCATCGCAAAAATACCAGTCGCACCAAATACTAATCGCACGGTCAACTGGTCTCACTTTGGCCACATTGGGAAAACGTTTCCAAATAAACCAGAATTGACTCCCAAAATATAAGAACTGAATCTGACATCATTGGACAGGAAATTGAATCATTTTCTCGCTTTCAGTCAAACGCAAATGTATATCTCCCCTAGCGTTGGTATCAACCGCGGCTGTTGGAACGTTTTTCATGATACAACAAAACTACTCTATAGCTGTATAATTATAGTCAATGCCTCTGGAAGTAATAACCCTTCTAATTGACTTTCACAAGTTTATCTGCTTGTGAACGACTGGTTCGGTTCTTTCCAATCACATAAGCGTCGACGAAGAACCGGGCAAACAGAATGAAATAGGAGGCATACATTAGGAAGGACACGCCGATGTTCCACTGGGACACCGCGCATGTGCGATCGACCATCTTGTATTGGTTGGCGCTGTAGTTGACAAAGCAGCCTACAACCATCTGCGCCAATTGTGTCAGGGTGATGATGGAGCTCAGCATCCGCGGAATGCGAATGGAAAGCGCCTTGACAGCGTAATACGAGTACATGAACGCGTGCACCCCGTAGTTCATGACGATGAACCACCGTGCGGTGGACGCCACCGAGCTGTACGAGTAGAAACAGTAGACCAAGACGGTGGCGTGGTGGTACCAGTGCAGGAAAATGAGGGGCTGTTTTCGTAACACGATGAACACTGTATCACCCAGTTCCATGATTTTTGAGGCCACGAATAGCCATGTCCACAGGGCGCTGGGAGTTGTCTCGAAGTTGCCTGTGTCGCACACCGAGTGACGGAAACCGAAGTGGTTGACCGAGTGCCACAGTTCGGGGGCCGTTCGCAAGAAGCCGCAGAGGCTGAACAAGGCCAGAGCGAAGTTCCAGAGGAAGAGCGGTCCACGTAGACCGAAGGTGGATCGGTCCTTCATCCAGTGGCGTCCGAGGAACACGGCCACCACATAGAGAACGGTGATTGCAGAAGTCAGCCACCACCATCTTGAAACAATATTTTGCGTTCTCTGAAAGTCAAAGGTGGACTCGAATTCGAACACAGGATCAACCAGCATCTTTGAGGAGGAATATGTCGCCATTTCGATAATCGACAATTGAAATTATCCAAACTGCTTTCGTGGGATTACAACTTCCGTTTTGCCAATTAGAAGATAAACTTAACAAAAATTACACAAAGCGTTTTAGAATGTCGTAAAGCTATTTGGCTTAACTCCTTTTTAACCGCTTGTGCAGTCCAACGCTGAATAAGTGTGTGAGTTAAGTGATGGTTGGTCTTTGCATTTTGTCAGCTTATCAGTTGCTTTATCTCAGCAGGAACACGTGAGTTTCGGCGATGGGCGAATCTGCAATGCCTTCGTTGTTACGGTTAATATATCAAGATAGAGTTTACTTTTGTGAATAGAAGTACAATGTACATGTATATAGCGACGTGCTCGAATCGTTCAAAGGTCACATCCTTGAATCGAATTTTGACAGGACACACTTTAGCTCGATTGCTTATTATATAAATTGAGCAGCTATCTCGAACGCGGGTATCGCTTCTGTGCATGACAGTTGTTGGCGTCCTCTGGTGGCATATCAGAGCACCAAATCGGAGTTCTCAGCGTGCTCGAAGGATCTGAATTTTACTTTTAATAATGTTTAGACATTCGTTCCATTTTAAATAAAGCAAATTAGGAAAGTGTAGTCGTAAACACGATTTGGAAATGTCTAGTGCCTTGGAGATGGGCTTAATTTATTTAATTTAATTTATTTTTAACGGAGTAACAGAAAATTACTTTGACTATTTTCCCCAACACCAAGCGCATTTCGCTTAAACCTAAGCAGGCTGCTAAAACAAAAAATAACACGTATTCTTGGGTGCATTACGAGAAATTAGAGACTCTTTTTCATGATAACGATTGTCTCATTATACCTGTAAAAATAGCTGTAAAATATGAAAAAGCTTGTTTAATATAACTCTCTTTAAAAAAAAAACGACAAACTTTCGCTTTTTACAAAAAACAGATTCATTTGAAAAAATGTTTAATGGACTGCGCGTCATGAAATTGATTTCAGCACGTGTCATTGCGACTTCCGGTGACTTCCGGCTCGCCTATCGACGAATGAGAAATCAGATGACAAAGTATTCAATACCTCTAGCGGCGGCAATAGCCACCACCTACCGTCTCATGCTGAATAGCGAAATGATCACCACCTAGTTCAAATGCGCAACGCTCATGTAGGCCTCCGTGATCAGAGTAAATTGATACTAATAGCCGTTTACTTTTGACGTTACGGGGGTTGGTTACGACCGCTTTCCAAAATCTTTACTATCGCGTTGTCCTAGTAATGCGATCAGATTATTCAGTGCGCAAAATAACGCAAAACAAAATAACTTCCTCACTCTGTATTACTAGTTGAATAACTTGTGAAACTTGAGCGATTAATATGTATGGAAATGGATTCGAAATTGGGTTTAAAATTATAGCTATTAGTACAAATAATGAAAAATGTCAAAGAAGTTCTTTAATAAAAATGATAATGACTATTAGTACAAATAATGAAAAAATGTCAAAGAAGTTCTTTGACATTTATTTGTACATTATTTGTACTAATAGCTATCATTTTAAACCCCATTTCGAATCGATTTCCAAACATATTAATTGCGCGAGATTCACAAGTTATTCAACAAGTAATACAGCGTCTGTCTCAAGGAGAGTGTGTGTATTCCAACAGCAAAACAATTTTTTCTAAAATACGCAAATAGCAACCACAAACTGCATTATTGTAACACTCCCCAACACCTTCACCCTTTAACCGGGTAATTTATTTGTACGCTATAAAATAAAATTACATTGGGGGAAATTAATATTAAAGTACAATTACCATTTCATTACATTTTTATTTCATAATACATCAAATATTTACGATTAACGAATTAATGGCACTCAAAATTAATACAACACCATTTCTTCAACAATTAAAATTATACAATTTAAACAACTTTTCACTCAAATGTATTTTTGCTTGGGAGTTGCAGGATGCCTCCTATCACGCAGGTAAGCGTTGACAAAGAGATTAGCGAAGAGAATGAAGAAGGAGCCATACATTATGGCTGATGCATAGATGTTCCACAGCGAAACTGAGCAGGCATGGTCATTCATTTTGTAATAGTAAGCGCTGTAATTGATGTAGCAACCGACGGTCATTTCCACCAGCTGAAATAAGGTGATCCCCATGTTCACCTGCAGAGGAACACGAACGGACATTGCTCTCAGGGTGAAATAGGAGTACATAAGGGAGTGGGCGGCACAGTTCATAACGATGAACCAGCGGGCGGTGGATGTCATGTAAGTGAAGAAACTGTAGACCAGGACAATGGCGTGGTGGTACCAGTGCAGGAAGGTGAGGGGTGTCTTCCGAAGCACGATGAAGAGGGTGTCCACAAGTTCCAGAAACTTTGAGAAAATAAATAAAAATGACCAGAGGGCGCCAGGTGGGTCACGGAAGCTGCTGTTATTGCACACCGAATATTCGAAGCCGAAATGTGAAAGCGAGTTGACAAGTTCGGGAATCATTCTCATGAAGCCGCAGATGCTGAACACTGCCATACCGAGATTCCAGAAGATTAGCGGGCCACGCAAGTGGAATCTTTCTCGCTCCGCCATCCAACTTCTTCCTTGGAACACGACCATGAGGTAGACGACGGAAACCGACGCACTGACCCACCGAAACTTTAAGACAAAATTATCTTTTCCCTGGAAGTCAAAGTCGGACTCAAATGCAAACGTAAAGTTCATCAGGGAAACCATTTTGAAATATATCGTATGCCTTTTTTCGGCAGTCTATATTGAAGTATCAGTTGAATGAAGCTGAAGCCAAATTCGAACTGACAAGTAGAACCGCACCTAACACCCAATTGCTCCCATACACGATTTTTGGTATTATAACACGTCTACATATGTAAAGCAGATGCTGGTTTTATCACAAGTGTTCAGTGCAGATCAACGATGAGGAAAATTATTCGAACGCAGGATCGAACTGTGATAATCTAAATTAGGTGCAACTTTCGAGATCAATTTTTTCTGTGGCATATCCATGTTTTTTAAATACTAAACTTAATATTTATTTTTTAAATTTATTTTTAATATTTTATGTTAGCTAAAATAATAATCTAGGACTCGTCGTAGTGGGCCCAGTCAGTATTGCGACTGACTGTAGCTTGGCGGTCCCGGGTTCGATTCCCGGAACGGGCTCTCGATTATTCGATTGCGGGATACCGGTAAAAATGTGCCCCTGCCATAGTGCCTAAGCACCAAGAGGGGTACAGAAACGCCTGTAGTGCAGAGACTACAGTGATATTGGATAAAATAAATAACAGTTTGACGAGTTAAACTTAAAATCTCCATTGGCATTCCCTTTTATTCTTATAAAAAGTTAGAGCTAAACAATGTTATATGTTATTATGTTGAAGTACAAATACGAGTACATTGCTAAAAGAGTAATTACCAATTTTGAAACCATGATTACATTGAAGTTGTTGCATCATGGTAAGATAGGCTTTATAGATCTGTAATCGATATTATTTTCATTTAGAAAATCGACAATGTGTGATAGTACCTGACGTGGTTCATTCATATGGACATGGTGGGTTCCGTCGACGAACACACGGCGCAAACGGCCATGCTTCAGAAGAACGTTAAGAAAGTCATTGAAAGGAAATGACTCCATATTGGTGTACCATTTGGGAATCTTCCAGTTTGATTGGATCACCAAAATGTCGATGTTTTTTGAAATGGCATGAGCCAAAGCCTGGCCCTGTTCCACGGTTAACTCTGGAATGGTTATTGCCTTGTGCCAGTCAGTGTTGCCCACGGCCACCAACTGAAGTTCTTCATGGTCGGCCATCTTGGGCTCCAAATTTAACGCCATCTTGGAACCTATTTCAGATGTTTGGTTTGAACAATTAAACTCAATATTGCAAGTCTCTGGTGACATAATATTATCCCCATCATTTAATTTGCTGTTGTTAGAAATGATCATTAAATCGTTTGTGTCAGAATGAACTCTCTTGGAGACGCCATCGTAATTAAAAGGATACATGTCGAAATTGATGTCGAATTGATTTTCGAAATTCATACCTGAATTATTTTTCAATTTGCGTTCCCCTCGTAAATGCGCCTCGGAATCCGTCTCTGAAAATCTCGCTGGATTTTTGCGATCGAATTTGTTGTTCAGTACATGACGAAAAAATTTAGAATTCATAATGGATATATTTTCTGATTCCATTTGCAACAAATTATCAAGATCGGCCTTTGTGACTAATTTGCAAGCTCTACCGACTAATAAAGTGGCCGACTCTTTTGTCAAAGAGTTTCCCCATTTTTCGACCATATTCCTAATCGCGATGTCTATCGGACATAATAAGAAATTGTTGTGAGTTTTTGAGGCTTCCTGTTCCAGCTGATCGGTTATCCTTTCAGCTAGCAGCTGTCGCACCAGGAACGCAGGACAGCAGAGGAATTTCACGGGATCCAAGCAGACCAATCTGCCAACGTCTTCCGGAAAGAGGGCCGCATACAGTAGACTGATGCCACCGCCGAAGCTGTGACCGATAAGGTCGCATTTCTTCCATCCCAGATGGCGCACTACTCGACGGCAATCTGCTACCATGGTGAGGATACTCGGTTGTGCGCCCTCTGGTAGCGGCGGTGAGACACCAAATCCGGGGAAATCAATGGCCACCACGTGCCAATAGTGCGGGAAAAGCGGGGCTAGCCGTTCGAAAGAAGCTAAATTATCGCCCATGCCGTGAAGAGCCAGGACGGGGCGACCGCCAATGTCTCCCCATTCTTTAGCTGAAACGAGATAAGTATTCCAAGTAATTTTAGAAGTGAAAATAAAACATATACCTCGTAGACTTCATTGGAATATGTATTTATGTCATCATTAATTTAACAATTATTAAGACCAAATGCCGGACAGAAACCGCGGACACTCGAAAACGTAGTCATCACTCTAACCTTATGCATTTTGCTTAAAATAAATGCTTAATTGATATTTGGTTCGAATTGTCACCGAACATCATTGATGCAACCGTATAGCCGATATTTTAACTTGCCACCGCATGTTTCTGGCTCAAGTGCTGCAATTGCAAAAAGTTCATGTGACAAGCAAGTGGCAAACAGCAGTACAAAGTGGGCATGTGCTTTTTGAAATTGACTGACCTGGTATCAACACATATGCGTTCACACGTATCTATTTATAATATTAACACAATATTTTATCACAAATTTTTATGTGGCAAAAGCAACCAAAAATATATGTTTAACTTTCTAGTGATACAAAATTTTTCATAAATTATTTTGCGGTAAACGAAATGAAATTAATAAAAATGCGGGTACCGGGACAGACCGGAAGAAAAAGACGAACGAGAGTTGGCGAAAATTATTCTAATATTGGAAGAGTTTTTAAGAAATTAAATTTTTTATTGTGTGAGCCAATATCAATTTTATTTTTATTATGTTTATTTATTTATTCCTTATTATTATTTTATTTATTTAGTATTTTTAGTATTTTTATTTTCTCTCATTCATTTGATACTTAGCAGAGGTGTTAACCAATATCTTTTAAAATTTCCTGTTCTCAGGGGCATTGCAGTAGGATGTCTAATATATTTGTGCGCTCAAAAATGACGCTTATGAGTACATAAGATTGAGCAGATTTTTATGGAAAACAAACATTATAGCATCAAAGGATATTTATTTGAGTTTCCTGAAAATGTTTGACTTTTGCGTCAAACTTTTGATATTTTTAAAAAATGGTTTCATTTATTGACTTATACAATTGGTGCATACGCAAGAAATAGCTCACCTGCAATATGACCCCATGGCACAGGGATGTTGAATTCTTGACCGGATCTGTGTTGATATTCCATTGGAAAAGGCGCCCCATTGGTGTAGCTAGCCACCGAATTTAAATACAAATTTCTTCTCAATCGACTGAAAAACGCAATTCTCTTGCCAAGGAACATTTTGGTTAAAAAGAGTTCCACCGGTTAAAAAACTAAAACCAAAGTAGACAGTGAAATAGAAAACTTTTCTGTGCAAGAGCACATATAAGTACTTTCTGCTCAGTTGAATTTAAAACTAGAAATTGCTCCTTGACTCAACGATTCTTCTACATTGTGTTAATTCACGTTTAAACATTCAGCTGTCATTCAGAAGCCGACTTTAAACGTGTGGCATCATTGACAGCTGTAATAACCGTGAATGATACGTTCGGGAATTGAAAGAAAAACTGCGTTTCAAGGAAACAATCTTCCCATTGACCTTGCGTAATACACTATAGATTCAAACTAACACAATTGCGTCAAGGTTTCGATTACAACATATTCCACCTTCTGTTTTTATTTATTCACAAAATAATAGCAATATGACGTCTGGATTATGTAAAATAAAATGGAAGTTGCACCCGCGGGACAGCGCCGGACGAGAAAAGACGGAACAAGAATTGGCTAATAACTATTCTTACAATAAATGATAGTAATAATTGTTATAATTGTTAACTATTATTTATTGTAAGAAGAGTTATTCCCCAACTCTTGATCGTCTTTTTTCGTCTGGCGTTGTCCCGTGCTTGTACAACTTCCATTTTATTTTAAATATTTATTTTCACCCTCACTGAATGACATTTAAAATAATTTGAAAAAATTATTTATCTTCTCGGAGAAATGAATTAAATCCACGCATCTCACAAAAGTTCATGTTCCAAAAATTTAATATTTCTATTAAATAAACTTTTATATTTAAAAAAATTAACAAAAACATGTTCGCTTCTTTTGTAACAATTATGCTTCCTTCTACACTGTATCTGCATTCTGCTTCTCCGTTCTTTTGTCATCAAATTCATTAATCGCAACTTCTCTCCCTTTAGACGATTGTGTAATTGGTAATTGATTTGCGGTTTCCAAATAGTTCACCAGCGGACGCAGCACTCGTTCTGGGTGGTTCAAGTGGACATGGTGAGTCCCTTCCACATTCACCTGTGTGAGCCTGCCGTGGCAACCGATAGCGGAGATGTAGTCGACAAGTGGCAGATCATCCATGTCTTGGGCAAACTTAGGAATATCGCCATTATTCGGCTTAATCAGCAGAATGTCCACGTTTCGGCCGAGCGTATCAGCCGTCGCAAAACCTTGCTCCACCGTGAAGTCCTGGGAAGCGATCAACCTGTTTCTAGGTTCTCTCGGAATGGTAATCATCTCCCGGGCGCCTGGCGCGCCCCCAACGGCAATCCGGTTCAACAAAATCATCGCAGACTCCTCAGTGAGCGAGTTTTTCGATTTGCTAATCAGCCGATTGATGGCGACATCTAGTGGCAAGACGTCGAACGTTTTCTCTCGGCGCTTGGCTTCCGTCTCCAGCATTAGCTTGATTTTCTGAGCTAGAATGTTTTGCACCTGTGCGGCAGAGCCACAGAGGAACTTGGCCGTGTCTAGGCCAACCAGTCGGCCCACTTGGTCCGGGAAAAGGGCCGCGTAAAAGAGGGCTACCGCGCCGCCCATGCTGTGCCCAATCATATCGCACGTTGTCCACCCGATGTAGTTGAGCACCCGCATGGTGTCCGCTGATAGACTGAAGACACTTGGAAAAGCGCCATCCGGTAACGGAGACGATAAGCCGAATCCGGGAAAATCGATGGCCACTATGTGCCAGTTGTTGGGCAGGAGTGGAACAAGTCGTTCGAACGTTGCCAAATTATCGCCGAGACCGTGCAGAGCCATGATTGGTCGGCCACCGACATCACCCCATTCTTTTGCTAGAATTAAGAATTTATCCGAGTACTATATGAAATCAACTGAAAGCATGTTTGAAAACAAGATTTTGGAACAGTGTGACATAAATTTCAACATTAATTTGGGTAAATGAAAATACACTAATTCCAAAGAAATGGAAACCAGTATAATAATGTACGATAGTAAGACAATTTAATCCGTCAGGTACAGAGAATATTAAATATTTTTTTCGAATATAAAAAAGCTTTCGACCGCATAATCGTTAAATAATCGTGCGGTATGCAGTTAAATCTTGGACGATAATTATCATTCAAACAGTGGCGATCCTTCATGATGAAATAGGACTCATCACTGTTTGAATGATAAGACTCTCGTCCAAGATTTAACTGCATACCGCACGATTATTTAACGATTATGCGGTCGAAAGCTTTTTTTATATTCGAAAAAATATTTTATATTCTCTGTACCTGACGGATTAAATTGTCTTACTATCGGACATTATTATTCTGGTTTCCATTTCTTTGGAATTGGTGTATTTTTATTTATTCTACGTCTGTCTCGGGGTGTTTCACAACACTTTCAATAATTAATTTGGGTGTTAAAAATACGTAATTGACAGACCTTGCAAATCTCCTGTGTTTGTATGCTTGTGAACTCCGGCATTATAACTTGTTAACATTTTGTTAATCACACCATATTGACTTAAATTTGGAAAACAACTACTACTTTTTTAATAGTTGATTTCAAACGGCACGAAAAATGAGAACGATTCGCTGGCCACCAAAAAATTTCAATATCGTGAAATATCGATCTTGTGATTTGTGAGATCGATCGTTTATATATTATGTGACCGACTCCTTAGTATGGTGCATATGTTTTTTATAAAGACTCATTTAAACATTATTATGTAACTTGTGGTTATACAAAGAATAATCATAAATGTTTAATGTGTCTTTAAAAAAATATTGTTACTATAATAAAGGTATCAGTATCGATCGCTATCTATAAACAATTATGGAACAATCTGGTGTCTTACCAGCAATGTGACCCCACGGAACAGGAATTTGAAAATCCCTGCCTCGGTCAGCAGAATGTGTGGCCATAGTTGAGACCACCGTGGAGTATCTAGATACCGGATGTCTTCTCCGAACGCCACTGTAGCACACCAGTCGAAGTCCGGACGTGGCTAGTCGCGAATAAATGGGCATCATTATCCCTTAGTTATTGAATAGAATAATGAAAATATGTGTTCGAAGTTTATGCATCAGCAGATACACATTGGTTAAATTTTGATTAGTAATCTTACAATGCAGAACTTACAGTATATATAAGGAATTATTCTGGGCGGCGTCAATTAGCCAGAGGTCGGGTCCAAACTTCACTGCGATAATCAGACCAATCACGTGAAATACAGTGACACTCGATTATTCGATAATTCGATCCCGGGGTACTGGTGAAAATGTTGCCAGAAGTGGAGTACAGAAACTCCTGTTGTGATATACACTACAGTAAATTTAAAAAATAATAATAATATTGCAATATTAATCGATAAGCGTAACATCTTTGAACTAGTTTTGTGCGATCTATAATCGAAATTTTAGCGCTATCTGATATTAGTTCTACAGAATTGCTCATTACTTGCATCATACTTTGCATTTTTACTGCCGGCGTCATTCAATCATATTTTGAATTAATCAACGAAAGCATTATCGTTCGGTTTAAATTCTACAAAGCAAATGACCTTTGTGCATAGCCAAAATATCAATAGGTTTTAGAACTGTCGATAAAATTAGCGGCATGTCAGCATTTGAGGACTACAGAGTAAACGCCTATAAATGACGACATGTGTGTCATCTTGTGATAAGGCGCAGCACCCATGTGTTGGCATTAAGAAAATAGAATAAAAATTATTTATACATGTATGTATTACATGTGTATAAATACGGCCCTGAAAAATATAGGTTTTCTCTGAATTATATATTTGCTCTGTATTTAGTTCGGTAGTCGACAGAACAATTTTTGTCCGGTTGATTAGCCTATTTGAGTAATGGCTCATCTGATGATAATTCGTACCGTTAATTGTAATGGCTTTAAGGTTATCCGTAATTAATAGCGAGATTACTATATAAAACTTTATATAATTTTCGGCGCATTCTTGAAATTGAAATTTGTTTTACACCAAATTGCTTTCATACATCAAAACAGTCGCCGCCATATCAATTCACCAATTATCTCAGCTGTTGAAATTCCAGTCAACTATCTGTTTGATCGTTGCATAACGATAATATGTTTGTTTATTGATCACGACCGTGCTTTAGCTATTTCGTGCTTTTATTTTTTTATTCTTCTATTTTCTTCGTATATTAATCTGAACTAACGACAATCTGAATCGTGATTCGTACCTTAGTTGGTCAAATTTGTAACCTGCGTTTCAAAAGGTTGAACTGCTTTCACAATGGAGCATTTTTTTCGGAACCGATTCATGACATTGTTATTGTTTAATATGTGATAATGTCATTCGCTTTACTTAAAATTTTATTTTGATTAATATTTTTTAGAATTTCAAAGTGGCTTTTAAAGAAAAAAAATCGCATTCACACTTCTTTGAATTATTTCCAATCGGTCCTATTTTAGCCAATGTTTGTGTGACAATTTCGAACTTTTCTTTTCATATTTAGCTTTATTTTGTGCTTCTAGGAACATTTATTAATTTATTCTGCAAGAATCAGTCAATGAGAGTCTATCCTAGAAAGTATTAAACAAAAAATGAATGCGCCAAAATATGGGATATATTTGCAGAGTTGCTTGCTTGCTCTTTTTAAGTCATTTATAAAGCCTTTGTCATTTAAAACTATTTTAATTCAGATTAAAAAATCACACAAAGAATGGCAAAATAGCAGGTTGGAGGAGCCTTAACATTGTTCAAAAAATGTATTTATGTATTTATGTACGTACAGTAGACCACATTCAAAACCAGGCCATTTGCGTGTCTTGTTGGCTTGGTTTGCGGCAAGAATGTTCCAAATGTAAAAACTGAATTTGCCAAACTCCTGGAGCACGGCCTT
>JAQGBY010003496.1:0-19110 GCA_034698785.1 Mycogona germanica
AAGATTGTTTAACTTTCTTTGTTTAAACGATTTTCGTTGCCGAGTCTATGATTGTAGTCCTGCAATCCCCAATTCATCATCCTCATCACATACAGTACTAGTATTTGCGTATTTCTAGAAGGTCTGTTTCATAATTTATGTCTAAATTATCGTCAACTCCAGTGTGCTTAAGTTTCTAAGTGAACAATAGATAGGGTATCTGTATCTATACAGAGTATTTTTGTGGTATATAAGACTAAAAGGAAATTGTCTTTTAATATTATGAAACATTGGTCTTAATTAAACACTATCCAATAAAGGATTTTTTTGTTCGAAACCGTTCGACTACTTGAAAGTTTACAATCTAATAAATGGCGATTTCTTTCAATGTATGATTTACAAAATACATTTTATTTTATTTTTATTAATGGAGCCTAGCCAGCTCATCACCGATTTTTCCACGGCTCTGCCCCGTGTAAGAGCCATCACTCGATTCAGTGTGCCTTATTGTAAAACTAATGTTGCCTAATCCTAACGAACACAGATTTAATTCCTGCCATCGATTTTTTTTACACAAGCGTATAATCCACCAGGTAGAGTTGACAATAATGCGACACGCGAGACAGCAATTGCTGGGCCTAAGCCTCGATCGCGTTGCTGGTCGCTCCTCGCATTTCTGTGAGATAGAATAAGACCATTATCACCTGCTGGGCGCTCTCCAAGCGTTCGCTATATTCGGGAACCAAAGTATGTGTGTGTGTGTGTGTGGATGTCGGATTTTGCGAGAGCAGCATTTTTAAATAGGTAAAACCAAAATCGATATCTGTTCTCCTCTTTCCACACGTCCGCCGTTTCCGCCTGGCGTGGCTCAAGCCTACAGCTACGCCGATAGACTCTCTCCTTCGGGGACGATCTGTTCGATGAGCTTCGGGTGTGTTGGGCGAGCACTATTTTGTCCTCCTGAGTCCTATCGTCACTCTACTCGCCCTCACTTCCTCAAGACGAGATGCCCGATGTGGGTATTGCACTTCACCATTAGTTCACCATGATGCAGGTTGCGATTGTCGCAGTCGGTAGCTCTAGTTCGTCCAACCACAAATTCGCCATCCGGAGCGCTGCGAACGCATAATGAGCAAAAAATATCTATTGTTCTTAGATAGTTTTCCGGTCCTCTGATTTACTGGAATACCACCATAGGACACCAATTACTGTCAAAGAAAGAGGTTTTGGCGAGGCTATAGGTGTTAACCAGAAAATCCCAAAACTGAATCGTAAAATGTGAAATTATCAGAAATTAATTAAAAATCATGTTCTCTCATTTTATTACTAAAGATGTTCTACAGTTTCAGAGTAAAATATCCGTTCCATGTCTTTTTGCGTTCCATGCGACGACTAAAGGAACCAAGTGTCGCCTGCATTGCTCTCGAGACAGAGTGGATTGCGAAACGCCGTAGGTTTGGTGAAAAAAATACATTTTCATTCGTCTGAGCTAAATTTCTTTAAAAAATCGTGTGTAGTCCATAATTGAGTTAACAATGTGCGCGCTGTTTAAGCGTAATGGCATTATCTTAATAGGAAAATTCTTGTCGTTGCAAAAAATCTATGGGTAAATTTCAAGGTAAAATTCGATTAAGGGTTGGGTCTCAGTAGTTTATAATGTACCTAAGCGGGGTGGAGGTTGGGTGGGGCATGTTCTCCCCCTTCGCCGTATATATATATACATATATTCCTTCTCATCCCCGGTGCACACATACACATCCGAGGGAGCCCATTTAACATTGTCTCGCCTAAGCCATTTTTTATCCGTCGCTCTATCATTAATTTTGTTGCGGTGCGTTTGCCCGTATGCTCGGCGAAGTGTTCTCGCGGTGGATTGGATTTCCGCCGTCTCCGCACGCCATCGGTCCGACGAGAGAATTTAGACGTGGACTTGGCGGGGCGCGAGCCGCCAATTGTGCGCGGCGCATTGTCTCCATTGGCAGCCGAAGAGATATTGCCTACATCAGTGGTGGCCAAATGGTGTTGCACCGAGCCCTTTGTGACGTGGTCAGTGGGCGAAACATTTGTTACGGACCTCCCAAAAAAATGATAAAGCTCTCGATGTTTCGCGTCTTCTTTTCGTCGTCTATCTTTTGTTCGGCCTAATGTCTGCTTGAAATCCTACACGATATTAGTTCAAATTAGTTTGCATCACATAAAATAAAATGATCAAATTTACTGATTTTGTGAAATATTGTTGCGTTTAAAGATGCGTTATAAGCTAACAGGATTTTAGAATTTTCAAAACTGTAAATAGGTTTCTTAACTTCACTGTAGTTGGTTATTTAATGCTTTAATACCGGATTTGGGTTCACATACAGTTGAAGGGATTGCCCATTTTTGGGTTGTGTAAAAAAAACATGCGCGAGGTAAGACCACCACTGGTCTGGAGATACTAAACGCTGCCCAAGTCAGTCGTCTCTGGTTTCAACTATCGCGACCACTGATCAAAGAAAGAAAAAAAACACGCTGTAGAATGAGATTTGTTTGCTTTTTTATGGGGCATCGTTTGTACCATGTTCCGTTCGAAAATAACGATATAATCATTTTTTTATTGTCTTGTGGGGATATTGTTTTCTTAATCTCTGAAAAGAGCGGGCGAGTTCGAAGATCTTGATAAAATTTCAGGTGGTGCAATAACCACAAATTTGACAGTTACCCCCCCCCCCCTTAACATTTATATTTGTTTTGCTCGAATCGAATGCGGTGCGCCTGCAATTTTATTAATGCGAAAGTTTTGTCTTAATGGATTTTACTTAATTGTTGGTTGCACTTTGCACATAGCAACCATGTCAGTAATAGACAAATTAATATGTGCGTGCTGTTGCTGTTCGGCCTTTTTCAGTTTTCTTTCAGAACTGACTGTTCTCGTTTTCGTAAATATGTGGTTCCCCCGATCTGATATCAACGTTGACACTTGGCGATCTCGCCTCCAAATGGCTCCGTCGTAACGTTGTAGTTTTTTCTTCTCCCTTCTCTGAGACCGAATAGGGTTCAAAAGTTCCCCCCGTACGATGTTTATCCTGCCTCACATTTTCTTTGCTCCTCGTTCATACCCAAGTCACGGTGTGACCTTGCTGAGCTTGCTCAAGTATCATTGAAATTTTGGGGAAAGCGGGCTTCCGAGATCGCAGGCGCTGTCTTCAAATTCTGATCACGAGCCCGAATGATCTTAAAAGTAAAACGCAACCCATTGGGCACATTCGAAATCGTAAGCACAATTGAGTTTAATCAAGTTGTTACCATCAGCGCCATCTGCAGATCTATCGTTCAAACACGTCGAAAATACTCTCGTAAATACTCTCGTTACAATTACAAATTTTACCCGCAAGTAGCCCCCAAGAGAGGGGCCTATGGCGGGGGTTACACCATAATACTTGGACTCATTTAAGATGGATGAACTTCCATTCGAGATTGCACAGTAATACTTTGAAGTAATACGTTAAAGATCCCTTTGCTGGGCAGCCTAGGTTAGGCAAAATTTCCAGGTCGCCTACCTGGGGGAGGTGTTATAAGACATTCAATCACCGGTGAACCTCCTCTTAACAAAAACATTTTAAGCTGTCATCGTTACTCGGGCAATTCCTTCGACATTTTCTACTACTTCAACTTTCGCCATTGTTATTCTCGAGAATACAATCTTCTCATTCGTGTTTAATAAATATAAATATTATGTATCCGTGTTTTCTAATCTTTACCGTTCTTTGTAATTGTTAGAGTGTGACTCGGTTATAATTTGTCCGATAATTGGGTCATAAATAAACCAATGAATACCTAATCTCAAAGGACTTCTAAACTCAGCTCAGTAATGGGGATATAATTTACATTTTATTTTAATACAATTTCCAATTAGCGATGGTGGCACTAAAAATCCCATAATTGGTGAATGGCCTATCGCCAACCACAAAACGCCCGCTATGTTTCTTTTCATTACCGAACTTCATAACCGTAAGCATTTGAGAATGCCTGAAAGGATTTTAAGCCCCCCCAACATTCAAACAGTGAAAGGCGATGTATCTCGGTCGCCGAACTTGGCGTTCGATAGACGTCGCCCAGCGCCATCTGGTTGTTCGTCGTGTGTCGTGTGAGCTTTCACGTACGCCAGTGTTGTGTCGGGGATAATAGTATTTTGTATGTGTATGTATATTGGGGTCGCTTTCGCTGGAAGCTCGGGCGCGTCGGCAATATTCGTTCGTCGCAGCGTCGTGCGTATTAATTAATCGAAACGCCAAGCGCACTTTAATGGGAGACACTGCGGCGCGCGCTTGTGCCAAATTGGGCCTCACTCCTGGTGATGGTGGTGGGGGAGGAGGGGGGGGGGAGAGAGAGAGAGCTACAAATCGATTGTTAACGCGGAGCTCGTCCTAGCTCCATACGTGGATTGTGTCATCCGGATGTTTGTGCGGTGAAAAATGCGCTTCTCTGTGCCGTTATCTAAAATTAGAAAATAAATTCTAGTCTTGTATACTTTTTCGAGCCCACCTAGAACAACAATGCCGGAACCAATGATGGTACAATGAACGGCAACAATGCCGGTGACCAAGACGGCTAAGGGACTAGGGACTATTTCTCGATTTGCTTTATACAAGTGCCATTTTGTTTTGGTCAAACACATGCGTCGATTTAAAATCTCCAGTCGCCAACATGATCAACTGAACTCGTTTCTCGCAGGAGCTCGTAAGGCCCAAACAAAATGGCATACCGTTCAATAGAGCTTAAATACCCCAAATGGTAGGCTTGTCCTGCTGAATAAAAATATCGATTAAAAAAATGTACGAACGTTTTTTTGTTTAACAGTTTTTGGTGACTGGTTTTCATTATTTTCGTTATGGTGAATCCGATTTTTTAGGATAGTGTAGTTGGGGATAAACGGGTTGAACAATAAAAAGCAGGGCAAATCCGTGGGGAAACAGAAGTGACGCAGAGGCCGTTTATTCAGGAATTGTTAATGATTGTTCAGAATTAACAAATCGAAAGAAAGTTTCAAGAAATATTAATTTTAAAAATCCGTGACTATCATGAGAACTGGATACTCTGTATTTTATACCCTGTAATGTTACTAAAGTTATGCCCATGTTATACCAGACGAATTTAACCCAAAAAAGGTAAAACATGATTTTGTTAATAACAAAGAATCTACTGTTTATTTGTGGTTGCTGTCCAAAAATATTTTCGTTTTTATCGTTACACCAATTCACCATTCATCGTCATCCGGGTCCCACATAACCGTTTGAATATAATCCTTTTCACAATGTGCACAATGTACTCTTATACGTAGGTCTGGATGTAGAGCAATAGGAAATGGAGGCGACAGTGTACACACACCGTAGGAAAATAAGAAAAAATCCGTCGCCCGCCGTCGTGCTAATTGGTGGGCGGAGATGGCACTCCGTATGGAGCCTGACACGCCGCTAGGGAGCGCTGCGTTGGTCCCCGCAGAGACAACTAGAAGAACGGCAATGACACAAATAATCGCGTCGTTTGGAAAATTTATCTGATAATACAAACGCCTAATTGCAAATTGTTTGCGTATGTGCTAAGCCACCTCTCGAATTTATTTATTTTAATATAAATATCTAACGTCATTGCTTAATTTTACGTGCTGTTAAAAGTTCATTTTTCCGACCTCCATCGTTTAACCATCTTTTAACATTTTGTAATGGCATTTTCTGTAATTATTAATAGAATATTATTTTTCACGTATTTTCTAATCCTATACGATTCAGTTATTGTGTTATTATTTCATAAGGTGAAAAATTTCATCAACGTTTTCATACTTTTTAAATTGTAATTTTGAATCGACTACCTTTTGTACAGAGAAACCCCCTTGCATATTTAGAATGCTTTGGATGCTTTAATGTTAGCATTTTTACAAACTGACAATGCGACTGTACAGAGTATACTACTGTTGTGCTATATTCTAATAACAATTTATGAAAATTTCTAAAATTCACATCCGAATGGTGCAAGGCATCCAAGCAATCGATTGGCGTTTCGTCTTGTTGTCATGGTAAAACAAATACGCACGCATTCAGAGCACCTGAAATGCTCGAAAGAAACAAGAAAAAGTATGCATTATGAAATGGCGTACCCTTGGATCTTTTTTTGACATTTTTTCACATAAATCGTAAGGGTTGGAGAACATTTTTTTTATTGCATAACATGTGTGTGTGAGAGAGAGAGAGAGTAGTGTACTTGCAAACGCATGACTGGCTTCTATCGTTCCGTTCTATCACTTTCATTCGTATTCACAAGTCTACCAGCAATCATCTGTTGCTGTCCCGAGACGTTCGAAGAAGAAAATTTATCGAGAATTTCTTCCACTCCTACAATATTTGGGTGAAAATCGATTAGTGAACATATTGTAGAGCAGACATACAAATTATATATGTCGGTCATAGCTTCTACGTTTTGTACTGTACATGCTGTACTGTACATCGTTCGCTGGAAGTACTTTGTTATGATTCACTAGACCCACTCTTCGTCGAGTCAAAGGGATCTGTCGAAGCACACGACATCTAACGTTCACCAACAATATCATGTTAACTTCAACTTCAGTAACTTCTAGCTATTGGTTAGAGGTAATGTTTGGGGTTTTTTATATTATTATTCCGAAATCGATTTCGCGAGGAGTTCCATATTTAGCCGCCGATTCCCGAAGCTGTTGAGTTTCGCCGCGATTTCGCGTGATCGCTGAGAAATGGCCGTGGGGGTCGCTCGGCCGACATTGGGCGAAGATCGTCGAAGTAAAACGGAAATTGGTTATTCATGAGTCCCGTAAGTGGCGCTGGTGTCGACCCCTCGTTTGGCGGCCTACGTCTATTCGGCCGCCCATCAACTAGCTTTTGCCGGGAATTTCATCGCCATCGAGATGGATTGTGTTTACTTTGGGGAATTGTATATGGCGCTGGCGATGCGTGCAGGCGGCTTGCATTTTTGATGCCGAACGAAATTTTTTCCCTCCTCCTCCTCCACCTCCATCCACCATCCACCAACACCGCCGCCCCGTCACGACAGAAATCAGCTCGTGTTTCTCAGTCAGGATAGTGTGGGTTTTATACTCGTATTTTTGCGGGTTCAGTTGTGCCTTCTATAGCGCCCAGTACATGCATCATCGACTAGAGCTCGTCACTCAATTTTATCTCCGGTTATAGGCGTAGTGACGTATTGCCTGCAAGCGGGTGGCGGTAGGGGTGGAGTTACCGTACACAAGGTACGAAGAAGCGCGTACCTACGAGCACAAAAATGATGATGACGTGACATTTTCTTCTATTTTTTTTTTTGCCTCCAGGCACTATATTGACTCGATGTATACGAAATAACCCGAGGTGCTTTCTACCTTGCTGATGAAAATATAAGATTATGTGAAGGAAGTAAAAATTTAAACACAGAATCTGTCGTTTTGGATCATTTAGCAATTCCGTTTGAATTAATACTTATTTTCTCGACAATATATGTGCGTAAGACCTATTACCTGAATTAGAAACAAATACACTGTATTAATGCCCATGATCTACTTTGCGGATCATTTCATTGTTTCGTTTTTATTCCGCGTGGAGGCGCTGTGCTGTCTATATATAGACGCCATATATTCGTACATTAGATCGAGGCTTTATAGATATCAGTTCAATGTGGATCGCAGTGCTCGTATCGATTGGCAATATTCGAGAAAACGACAACCGTCGATTCGGCAGTTGTTTTACAGCTAAGCTTTATGTGAAGTCTAGGGTCATACGGACAGTTTTATTTTTTTTTCTTCTTCTTCTCTCTTCCGCTACCGCACATCAGATGTGAGCCCTTATCTGCGTTTATACCCATAATCCCAATATGTTTTTGTATCGCATAAATCCTCTGCTGCAGTTTGGTCTCGAAATTGAAGGGTCTTGAAAGACAGGCGCAATCGACCAAAAGAGAGCGAGAGAAAAAAGAAAATCTTTTTACGTTCTTCCCTCCCCCCAAGAAACTCGGTTTTCTGCGAGGATATGGAGGCTCCGGAAGACGTAGGAAATGTCATTTTATTATTGAGTCGTCGGTGTATATGTCGACTTCGTCCGCAAGTTGGGCCTCAAGAATCAGTTAGGCCATCACCAGACTGATTCATGAGTGACATGCACTAAAAATATTTATTATGTAATATGTGGCTTTAGTACACGCTTTGCACCCAAAAATATGGCTATGACAACTCGAACATAATAGAAATATTGGAGCAACATTTGACTTAACGTTCTGTACAGTCTTATGTGTCTTCTTTATGTCCTTGTCCAAGTTTTTATTAAATTTCATTCAGTAAATTTTTACTTTATGAAATTGAATTTATCTAATCTGTAACTGTAATTATGTGTAGTTCGCATTTCGAGACGAATATTTTTAATAATTTTCTGGAATTGTGTTTTGTCTGAATTTTAACTTACTAATATTTGGAGAATGTCTGTATGTGCATTCATGTTTAATATTTCTCCTGCGATTATTGTCAGTGAGACTAATATTTCTCATAATGTCCAGTACATTTTTATTTTATGAAAGATATTTATTCTTATCAGAATTTTAACGTACCAATATTTGGAGAATGTCAGTTCGTGTGTCTACAATCCATGTATGTTTTAAGATTCAGGAATTGTTGAAGGTTTCTTTGGTGTATTTCTTTACTCATCATAACATAAGCCAGCCTCCGATAGTAGAAACATTCTCCGGCGGCATCCAGTAAAAAAACTGGCTTAGGCTCTCGCCTTTATAGTCTTTCGAATAAAACTGGCAACATGCAGTCTGTTCTCACTGGATGCAGGCGCTACTGTGTCGTTGGCTATGCCATCAGTTCCACGAATTGGGTCCATTAATCGCAGATAGGGCAACGCGAGCGAAGGGAAGGGGGGGGGGGCGCCAGAGATGCGGTTTGCAATAAATCAGACGAAATAAAATTGGCACAGATTTTAGTGCACACACCACCACCACCACTCAGTGCAATGTGTTCGCCTTTCCTCGCTGGATCTTCCGCTCTCTTGGCGCAGACAACGGCGTCAGACGGGGACTGGTAGCGCCACCCTCCGTACCACCACCACCACCACCATCCAAGAATGCAGCAAACTATTCAAATGTTGAATAATGTATGCAAGAACCTAAGATAACCGTAGATGGCGCTGTATCGGACCAATCCCTGGTTCATGTGGATTTAGACTTCAGACGGGTTCTCATCCTATGAACATGATGGAAATGCCGGAAACGCTCATCAATGATCACTAGATGGCGCTAAAACACAGAACGGATGCGCGTTGTCTGTATAGTTGAAACAAATTGTGTTTCTGGAATGCCTCCGTTCCTACTACGTCGTCTTTAGTGGACTGAGAGCGTCTGGTACAATTACCGCAGGGTTGTGGGTTCGAGTCCGAATAGGTTCGTTCGCTGGACATGTGCGGATGGAAGTGTGGGTGAGGTGGTTAGATCGAGTTGGAGACGATGCCAAAATGAAATGTTAAAAAGGAACATGTTGAGAATAAGTTGGGATGATTCTGCGAATGTCTTCTTCGTCGCTGTGGCCGGCCCTCCTGAAGGCGTCGGTTCTCAGTTTCGCGGAGAACGCAGAACCGTTTTCTTGTCGCGTCCGGTCATATATTATAAAAGAAGGCTGATCTATGACGTGTGTCGGGCTCTACGACAGGGACGCGGCCGCCGCGGCACCCCGACGCTTCCCCGCGCGATCCCGTCGCATAGAATGCACCCGCGACTCCGGTGTCCCCCGTACAGCGATCGCTCTCTAGATAAGGGGCGTTGCGCTTTCTGGAGAGAGAGAGCGGGACACTTGGTTCTCGGGTCCCAGTCGTGCGCCTGGACTTGATGATTTCTATTCTGTACGTGACGTGAATTCCTGATTTCCGATATTTTAAACTGTTTTCTTAGAATCGATCACCCGCAATAGTCGTTTCCCGTTTTTCTCTTTTCTTAAAGACTTTTTAAATGACTGCATTGAACCAACTTGGAGCATCTCGGTAGAACAAAAAAATTGGAACATTTTTCGAGTTCATTCGGATTGGATTGGAACATTTTTAGTTAGTTAAGTTATTGTAGATGTTTGAAATAAACTTTTCACATTTCCTGAGAAAAAATGGCCTAAGCACAAAAATTGTTAAGAAGCATTTCATTTTTTTAAATGCATATCTTTAACAATCCCTCAAAAACTTTGATATTAAAAAATTTGTCTTGCTTCTCCCGGGCGGAGGCATGCTCAAATAAAAATTTGATATTTTAATTCGGTTTCGAAAAAGGTGCATTTAGGTCTTTGTTTCTCGGGAGGTGTGATATAAAATAACCGATGTTTGGATCTAGGAAAATGGTTTTAAAACCTGGATAAGCAAAGCTTGATTTGACCATTCAATTGCTGAATTTAAACGTTCTTAATTTAAAATCACATTTCAAAATGTTTGTTAGCCAAAATTTAAATAAGAAATGCATCGTGTCATTTTCAAATGCATAAATCCATCCCATTTTAAAATGTCTGTTAATGGAATTATAACTCGAATCCATTTGATCCAATTTTAAAATATGTGAATTTGATTTTGTCTTATCGTACATTACTCAAGTGGTTTGATGTGCCCAGTCCTTCCACGATTTCGTCGTGCACTGATTCGTTTACACGCTTTCGTCTTTAAACATTGATCAGCGTATGGTTTCTTGATTTCGATACGGGACAACGCAGTTTTTCCTCCTCCCATAAGTGCCGTAATAAAGCAATCGATCGGTCCGGGTATTAGCTGCAATTTTTCTCTTCTCTCCTTATTTCTTCCGCGAGCAGCTGCAGCCGCGCTTGTATGGAGATATACTTGGGGGGAGTCGTTGGTGTAACTCCACGACAAGTGCGCAGTACCACTATACGGGGAGCGATCATGGCCATCGTGACACACGGGGTTATTATGTGTGTGTCTGTCCAGCATTGTCGGGCCGCGAGGATTGACTGGACACACCACCGCTGGCGACACTGTCCAACCAAACGGAGGCGGAGTGCCCCCCATATATATATATTCTCGGTGGAACGGACGACGACTCGGCATAAAGATTTAGCTTCCATATTGAGTAGGTTTTTATGCCTCGTTATGTGCAGGCGTGCCTCAGTGGTCAACCTCGTTTGATGCAGGTCCACCTATGTGCCACAATGATCCGATGCAGGGGGGGGTCTCGTGTGTGGCATATAGTGGTAAGCGTGTTGAACTGTTATTCCCGTGATCGCGGGTTCGTTTCCCGAACGAGAGCTTCTGAATTTTTCGGGCAATCGTGTCTGTACGATTTCAGGAACACGTTAAAAATCCCTACCTAGATTTTGGCTTAGGCTAGGCAAAATTGTCAGATCGCCTCCTGGTGGGGTTTTAGAGCGGAAACGCGGGTGGACCTCCTTATTAAACAAATAGATAAACACATTAATGAGATGCCAGGGTTCAAACACATCGTTCTATAGATTTTGGTTTAGGCTAGGCAAAATCGCCAGATCGCCTCCTGGTAGGATTTTTAGTGCGGAAACGCTGGTGGACCTCCTTATTAAACAAATAGATTAACACACTAATAAGATGTCAGGGTTCAAACACATCGTTTTATTTATTATGTCTTGATAAAATGAGCCGCAACAACGTTCTGGATTTATTAATTCTGCTTTGGAAAAAACTATGGATTTTTTCTCTTTAACACTGGTGAATTTCAATACCAACAAAATTTAATAATTAAAACCCCAACAAAATGTTAATGGAAACAAAAAGTCAGGTGACATTTTTATCTGCCACCATCAAAATGTTGTTGGTTTTTAATTATTCAAGTTCGTATTGAAGTTCACCCAGTATTAAAGAGAATAAATCCAACAATTGAAGTTCACCCAGTATTAAAGAGAATAAATCCATAGTTTTTCCCAAAGTATCAAACGAAACAGGAATTTTATGATTCAAAATCTATGTAAATGTCGTATTATTTCCGGGAACCAATACTGTATATGTTCTGCAATCTGGCGCCAGACCATTCAAAGGCCCTTAAAGGTTCAACTGAAGGTCCACGACTGAAATGCCATGTGGCGGGTCATTTGTGTCGCCACCCACGCCAGCTGTGTCACTTGAAATTGGACCTCAAACGCTATTGGTCTTGCCTCACGCCCGCCTCCATTTAATGAGCACACGAGACCTGGAGTGCGTGTGTGTTGCGTTGATGTTTTTTTCATGGTTTTTCTTATTCGTGTCGCTCTTATTGTGTACGTGTTGTTTCTTCCGGTCCGTTTTGTTATTGGCCTGTGTGCACGCGTATTGGAAGTCAGGCTAATTTAATGCTTCATTCGCCAGCCGGCTTCCTGAAGCCACTGACCGAAAAATGTTAAAAAAGCTTTCGCGTTATAAATGTACTGTATATTCTGAATACATGTATACGACAGGACCGGTATTTGTGTACGGTTCGCTTCCGACCTAATGTATACAATTCGGTATTCGTGCATGTCTCAGCGCCGGGCTTGCGCAACTGCTGGCCCGTGTGACACGAAACTGTGCGGCCCCTCGCGTTGGCCCAACAAAACAGGCGACAACGAAAAAATAATTTTAAAAATATGCATCGTTTTATTAGATACCTGTACATATTCTCCTTTGGACGGAGTGCGTTTCCCTAAAATAGTTTGTATTTCATCTGTGTGACTACTTAAAGGTATTAAATACAATTTGTATAAATGATTCGAAATGAATCATTGTGTCACCTAATGAATAATATATTTTTTAAATACAACGCTTATTTTTGTGGCATTTTTGATAGTTCTTTTTTGTTTGCTGTTGGCGTTTACGTGCATCTCGCACGATACAACCGATAACCCCTTTTACGAAAGATCCTGATTTTGTGCTGCCATCCCTGACAGGTCCTGCTCTCCTATCCGCCCAACCTCCCATGACATGCTTGCCAAATAGAATCGTAATTCGAATGTCTCACTTTTTGTCGTTGTTTTATTTTTTTTTATTTCGTGGAACTTCGCCCGCCCCTTTCAAATCCCTTATCTTTACTTTGACGGCGCGTTGCATTCATTGAAATGTAAGGATAGAAAATGAATGGTATCTCTGTGATGTCCGGGCGCGTTATTTTACTATCTAGACATAACTACACATATGAAGCCTTCCCTTATACACAATTTTGGTGTGGGTCTGACAACACAAAACATTTTTGTCGGCCACCTGTCGGACACGCTTGTCCGAAATGTGACAATTTTATTTCATCGCTTTACCTGTAGGTGGCATTAGGTTATGTTAAAATTTATCATGTTCAGTTTCTACACGTAAGTATTACCAGTTGGTGTTTCGGCGGTCACGTCCCCCCTCCCTGAACAGCCGTCTGGGCTAACCTATGGTATTTTATAAACCTTGGGCGACGCCATATTTTCATTTCAGAGACACTTTGCGGCGTCTACCCGCTTCCAATTTCTTTGGTTGAATTCGATGCGCCCGGCACGTAGAACAAGGACAGACTTAAATCCCGTGTCCTGCATGTAAAATTACGACAACACAAACGACGGCATCCTTCCACCTCTGCCTCGAGTCCTCGTCCACCCCCAACACCACATCCCCGATCATTCAGCTCGCATCCTCACGAATTGTACGAACGCGCGCCAGAAAATCCAGTAAATAAAATCTACCAAAGGGGAAAACAGGAAATTGAATTGGGGGGAAAAGTGAATTGAACTTGGGTTTGCGGGTGTATGGGGGTGCTGTTGCTGCTGCTGCTGGGAGCCGTATACACGACGACGAAGAGTGTACGCGCTCTGGATGCTGCCGTGTGTGTGTTTACGGAACGTTTCGCGCGCGCCGTTTGGTATATAGACGGATTTCGGGAGACGTGCTCAGCAAAACATATCGAGGACGAAGATTGGTAAAGCTTCGTCTGGAAAAAAGGGCTCGTGTAGTGGCTCAAATTGGGCGACTTGAACGCCCAGACTACAATCCCCTACAATGCTGATATCGAAGCTGAGCTTATACCCTAGTTGCACTGTTAAACATGCTTCAAGTTGCTCGAGAGATCTCAATTCTGCATGAGTTTGTGGCAAATGGTCCTTTGAGATTGTGTTCATCGCGAGCGATACATATCACGTGTTCGAATTTTATTTAAAAGTTGAACTCTCCCTCTTAAGCACCGTGTTCTTTTTGTCATTCGATAACGTCACGGGATTAGCAGACGACGCACGAATGCTGCCCTGTTCACGCGTGGTATTTCCAAGTTATTGATTAACAAGGGCGTCATATCTGACGGATGCTAAGTCGTCTAAAATTTATATCAGTTGAATAAAATTTGAAATGTAAAAACTGTCTCGTCCGATTACTTTGTCAGAAGCAACTTCAAAAACTCCGAACGTATAAATTCAGCTGACGCAACTAACTTGTGAGAAACGAACTCAAGATCTTCCTGAGATAATCTGTTATCGACGCTGACAACAAAATTTAAAAGATATTTAAATTGAAAACAAGACTTTGCATGAAACAATCTAATTCTATAAGTCACACTACTATTGTGCATTAAAACTACATGAAAATATTAGTGTGTATGGCTGGATGAAGATAATTCGTTCGCCGTATCCGAATTTGAGAACAACATGATTAATCAGAAATGGTGAATTCGGGACAGCACCGAAGTGACCGAACGGAGAACACGAACCGAGTGTCCGGATCCGGTAGAGCACTTCTTCACAATCCAGGGATCCGGTGTTCAACTCCCGGTCTGTTCGAACTCTATTTTTTGCAATTACCAGTGCTAATTAAATAATAGTAAAATATTATTGTAAAAGCGAGTGCGCCACTCGGTTCGTCTTCTTCATTCGGTGCTGTCCCGAATTCACCACATCTGATTATTATCACCCAGACGTCCTAAAATCTTTTTCGTTGTCCCAACTTGATTATTGTCTATGTGGTACTCAAAATTCGTATTTTTAAATATTTTTTTTGTTAGGTGTACAGGCAGCCATGTAAAGTTTTCTATCTCCTGATGCACTCGCAAACGGGAATAGACCAGCGACACGCTCAGTGGCGCGCGAAATTGTTGTGCTGCCCCCTGTCGGCCGCCTACGAACATTACATTCGATTGGACGTGAGAAAGAGAAAAAACGAGGAAGTGTCGTCGGTGTAAGCACCATCTGTCTGCCCAAAAAACAATTTCCACAATTTGAGCGAGACAGACAAGAGACACATTAGTCGCAATGTTCGCTTGTAAAAACACTTTCGAATAGTCATGGCTTGAGTAGAGCGCCACCAATAATACGAAATTGGTGCGGCTCATGGGTTGAACTGGAATTGCAAGTTGGAACCAATAGGCTCTAGCCACACATGAAGTGTCTTTACATTCGGGTTTCTTCCACCGAATGCATTATATACGGGGGAAGATTGAATTGCTGGGTGATATAGTACTATACTCTCCCAGCTACAGTACAGTTTAAATATACTTAGACGTCCCTCGATGTATCACATGGAACGATTGTTTCACATATTTGGTCATTTTCTGCAAAGCGAAAACATCTTATACGTGTGGGCTCAATTTACATTATATCTTTGAAAAATCTATCCTTACTTTATTTGTTTTGTCTCGTACAACGTCGAACGACTTTTTACGTACGGGACACGTCTGTTTGCGAACTTGGATACGAGCAAGAATTTTTTCTTCCTCGTCCCAATGTATGTCGTGGGGGTTTGAATTTGACGAAATTGTTTGAATTGCGAAAAGCGGGCGTATTTAATGCTCTGTAGAAAAGAAGGCTTTGCACAAAACAGTCCCTGAGGTAATCAACGAGTATATTTTTGTGCGCAAGAACATTTTCAAACATTTGCGGTGAAACCGGATGATGAAAACTGAAACTGAAAATGTGTCGCTCATTCGTGCCTTGCAGCTATATCCCCGGTTGCTTGAGCGCCATCTAGCGAGAAACATTGTTAGTTATCAAAATGTTATTCGTTGCTAACCTATGACCTTTTAGTCTTGCCGCGATGCTAAGCGTCTTGAAGCGCTCTTTGCGGTTGCGATAGGAGGCTTTAAAATTTATCATGGATATATTCTGCGCAAAGGTGATACCTGCTGTACCTCCTGGTATTCAGAAGAAAATTATTATGTATCGGAACAATTTCCAAAGAAATGATTAAATGTTGTTGTTCAAAAAATGGCCTATCACGAGACATCAACATTTGTCCACACCTCCGGCGGCTTGCTCGATCAGACGACATCGCCAGAGCTGGACAATTCCCCGTCGCACCTTCCCGAACAACCACTCCCAATCCTCTCAACGCGAGTATATATTGGAAATTTATTTTTGCCGTCTTCCGGATCCAGCCATTCCGGATTCGTGGGAATATATATAGCTGGTGGCGGGCAGCCACTGCACATGAGCGTTGATCCCGTAACAGATGGTCGCCCGGCCCTACGCCGCCAAAACGAATTGCCGTGGCACCGACGACCGTGATGGTCCCGCGGACCTCCGACCGATATTAAATTTGTTACTGGTGTCGAATGCCGGTCCCGTGGCTCGATCGCGGTCGTTATGTTTAGCCCCGCCAAATCCCCATCAGCGAACGACACCTGCCTCCGTGTCCGCTCAACTCGCACCTTTATACGACTTTCACATGACCAGTTGTGTCTTCTTCCGTACTATAGGTGAAGTGGAGAGTGCTAAAAGGCATCCACAAACCTCGAATTGGGTGTAGATGGCGAAAGGTAGTTTCCGATTTTACGAATTGACATTTCAAACCTTACAGCTGTTTTCTCGCTCGTTCCACCAGAGTGTCCTCAATCTGAAATGTCTTATCGGATATATTTTGGTGTTGTTGTTCTCGGAACAAAATTTCAGTTGTTCATTTTGCGATGTCGTTTACTCATTTATGCAATACATATTATCATGTGAATGTCAGTGTTATGTTTCGGTTACGTATGTTTCATCACTTCCGCTTGCTATTCGGTCATTTATGACCAAAGCCGTACTATATGAAGCCCGGAATCGCCTATGGCGGATGTTGCGCTCAACCGCTAGTGGCGCATGTGTTTTCAAAATGGCGATTTCCACTGGGGTTGACATTAACACAAAAGTAACACTGATTGCCACCAGAGTGCGCTCAAGTATTCAAGGTGACCGAATCCGAAAGTGTCAATGATGACAAGGGTGCCAAGTTGTGATATTCTGCGGTGGGAAAAAATCATTTCTCTAATAAACTCTCAATCAATTTGAAAATACAGGAAAATGTAGTAACATTTTTTTAATGAAAATAACGTTTTATATTTTTATCAAATATTTCGGTAGTCAAAATGTGTTTTTGTCCTATTGATCGCCAAGAAAAACAAAAAATTTCACAAAACTATCGTGAAATTCTTTAATCAATTCTTTGACCATTCGTTCAAGTTTCCTTAGAAAAAAAATCCCCATGCAGGGCTCGAACCCAAGATTATTCAGACCCCCAGCTCCCCGTGTTTATGACACATGGAATGCTTATATTTACGTGATCAGTTTTATACACTGTTTTTGAGAGTGACTTGCTCACAGTGTTTGCCTGGTTCGTCATTTTAATACGGAATTGTTTGAACATCCCTCATTCCGGTTTGGATATTTTTTCTCTTTTTCTGCAAGTCGGAATTTTGATTACAATTCGTTTCTTTTTTTTCGCTTTCGTCCTACGCTGGTGCAGGCAATTTTTTGAAAGCGAAAGCGCGCTTTTTAAGAGGTCGCTTCGGTCGCTTTGTTTGCTCAACAGTGGCATGTTACGGTGAGAAGATCGGACTCTGTTCGCGATTGAATAGCGCTACCCAATTTCCCCAACACACTGTTACTCAATATAATAACCGTTTGCAGATGCTAACGGTGACGGTTTACCGCTGTCGAGGAAATGGGGTCCTCCGTATTAGCTCGACTTCATATATTGGGAAACCTTTGAAACGGATCGCGAATAATAAAAAACGGTTGAATCTGATTTTGTAGATCCAGGAAATGTCATCCGAGTCGAATTATGACATTTTCCAGAAATGCTCGCTTGATTTCATCTGTAAGAGAGAAAAAAACGAATTTGCATATGATATTGCCCTTGGATATTTTATTGAATTTAAATTCTGATTTAAAAGAAATATCGTTTGACATGAAGTTGCGACTAAAACGGAAATTTCGAATTTCAAAGACCTGGCGTTTCTGGCCTCATCTGAATATGCTGGTGTGGTTTAGGTTCGTGACAACGAATTGTTGGTGGGGGCTTCTGTCGTGTAGAAGACGTGGGTTTCTTAGAGTTTTGCATAACGTTGTCGTGCGACGCAAATTAGACCCACTCGTAAGTTTTTGTAAAAGCAAGTTAAAGACAAACAAATTGCGCCAGCTACTAATTTTGGAGTTCTCAACCCAATAGCTGCGGTTTCGTAGGCAGGTTTCGTTAACCCTAACGCGCATTCCGCAGTCGGAGAGAGGAATCTTAGTCGTCACCGCGCCCAGTCGTCGACGTCACTAATTTGCGCTCGCTGACACGGCCTTAAGAATTCTCATTCGCCAAGAATTCCATGGACCGTTACGTTCCATAAAAAAGGCGAAATGGAAATTGCGAGATGTCTACTTGAGAGTCGCCTACCAGACAGGAGTACAATTTTGGACCATATCACAATGACATTTTCCACGCGCCTTTGTGTTTGGACGAGAACCCCTCTATCCACCCTTATACCTCCCCCTCTCCCGGTTCAGGTCCCGTTGCAGTCATGGGCCAATTCATTTCCACAAAAAGGAATTTTTGAAATGAAAAGTTTGTATTTTTTATTTCGTGCTGAAAGCGTGACTTAAGCGGTCTACATTTTTCATTCAAGCTACATGCACTCATCCACATTGCAAACACGCACTTTGCACCTATTTCGCATTCTCGGACTTGGCATTGCATAGAAACATTTTGTTGTGGTTCAAATGGTCTTTGTTAAATTTATTGCTAACGACAAATAATTGCATTTATTATTTACGGTTTCATATACAGTCACCCATTTCCTTTGGCGCGCGACCAATGTCTATTTATTTATCGTTGTGAGAATAAGTCAAAAATATTCTCCCTGCCATGAATATTATTCTCTCTAAAATAAATATTATTTTGTGTCGCTTTTTTAAAACATATTTAT
>JAQGBY010003497.1:0-19110 GCA_034698785.1 Mycogona germanica
TATACAGTGTATCGGATTATATGTGAAATATTTCGCGATTACTTGTAATAATAGTTGATGTGTGACTACGAATTAAAGTCTTGATAATTGTTGCCATCAAAACACAACCAGCAATAATATAGACATGAAAGTTAATATCTCATAATGTTGAAGCAGACTTCATACTCTGTACGAGGCGGTGAATCTAATAGTGGTGTGACTCGATTTCTTTTTTCAAATTGAGATATAGGATTTTTACTAGATACGTCATCGCAGGGTTCCATGCACCAGTCCAACATTTGCTGCCCTCTTTTGTGGCTTAAGTCACATTTTATTTCGATAGTTTGACATACCAGGATTATATTTTCGTTTATAAATTAAAAAAGATAAATGATCGAGTTAAAAACACATCTTTCTTGGTTTGAAACACAAACGCATAGATTTAGGAAATAACAGTATATATATATATGATCATATGATATGATAAGATATGATATATATGAACTACAGAGATATATGATCAATATATGAGGCATCAAATATGGAGTTTTTAAGATTTTCTTAGCATATTTCGGTAAATTTGACCAAACAAATTGATAGAGCATACGTAATTGAAGAAGAGCAATTTTTCTGTATCGTTTCTAATTTTGTATTTGATTCATAGCTGTCAAGAAAACGTAGTTTTTTATTTGGTTAGAAAATATGGATAAAATACTGGCAAAGATAACAAAATACGTTAGCTTGTTATTTATGATGTTTCTATGATGTCCATAATTTTTATGTTAAGTTGCTGTGACACAGATTGTCCATCGATTGCCAACAGACCAGAGAGTCCTCCCAAAAATTAGATTAAAAAAAAAGCTGTCTGATTTGGCAAAAAGAAAAGTGTGTTTGTTACAGTGAGATGTTTCACAGTTTGATCACACACCTAGTCATATACGGCGAAATTTCGTTAGGGACACACACACCCACATACTCAACCTTTCCCCGACGCGAACGCGATGTCCGTGCACAAAAGGCACGGACGTCGCGACATTCAAAAATCGATTGTGTACAGTCGTGGACCAAAAATTGTAGAGGAGAGCCGAGAGAGACCAGTCCTAGTCCTCACGACAGAAAAGTTGCTCCCGTGCTTTTAGGACTCGCTCACTCGCTGGTCTCCTCACCCCCACCCCCACCCCTACCCCTCCTCCACCACCACCACCACCAACCGCTCGTCCGCGTATATGCAAAACACGGTGAAGCTTAAAATATGCATTCAGGAGAAAAGCTTTATTTTCTATATAAATAGACGAGGTAGACAAGCGGCTCGACGCGGTCGCCAATGTCCCCAATGTCGCCGTTTATAGATAAGGACTGTACTGTTGGCCTGCACCCCTTTTTTATGGTCATTCCCCCACCCCCCCTTTCTTCGCCTATTTTTTTTGCAGTTCTATTTTTCAGCGTTACTGTGCCCGCCCTCCCCAACCCCCTTCTTCCCTCTCTCGGGTTCCTCCGTCACCCACTCACGGCGGGTGGGGGAGGGTGCACCCTGAGCCATCTAACCCCATGACACCGCCAAGGAATTGTTCGGGTCTATCCATTGTCTTGTTTGGGGTGCGACAGGGGGCTGATGTCCAGGGTGACGACAAACAGTTAAACTCAGTTGAACCTAAGTAAATCTCTATTTTTTCTTTCTCCGCCATTCCAATTTCGAAAGAAAAAATTGAAAAGATAAATTTTCTCACAAGGTTTTTGCTAGCCGTAATTGCTTCATTCTTATAATTTTTCATGAACGTGAAATGAATCTGTTAAGTTTGTTTTAAAGAAAACTGGAGACAGTTGGGGAGATCAAGTTCTCCAATGCACCGCAGATCCAGTGACAACTGATCAATCGATCAAAGCAACCCATATGCGATATATTTTAGTATTTGCCCAGGGTGTATCTTTTGTCTAGACAATGCTCCGGGTCGATATGAGATTTGCATAACACATTGGGGGCGGTTAGAACTGTCTCCGCTCCGATATGACTCCACAGATGACATAAATTTCAATTTTCATGAATTTGTCTAAAATTGGAATATGCACTTATTATAATATCTTACCTTGCACCCCCACATTAGTCACCCAGTCTGCCATTCATCCTACAATTCAACGTGCCTCCCCCCCCCAATTTTTGCTGGCCATTGTGTACGATTGTCGACAATTTGTCGTCGCCGTCTATACAGCGATCAAGGCGACTTATTTATGGCGTCTGAAATTTTTTGTAGATTAGGGAAATTTGGTTTGCCGTCTGGATGATTTCACACGACCCTTTTTTTCCACGATCGTTTCTGGCGAAACCTCGGGGCGTCTCACTTCCATTTTTGCATTTGCCAATTCATATATGTTTTTTGAAGTTTCTCAGTATGTCAACAACAAAGTCAACTAATTTTGCTGCAATATAACATTATTAATTCTTAGTAAAAAATATTTTTTATAGAAACTTTCAATTCCTAATATTAAGAATTTCCGTTGCAACTGTTAACTGAATCATGTTCTGAACAAATTCTGGTGAACTCATTGAGGGGTTTGCAAAACACCTTTCTCGCAATAACTAAGCAAAAAATGTCACAACACTAACAATTTGAAACACAAGTGCCAGCTCACATCCGCATTCACATAAAAATAACATGACGGTGTTCCTTTTTCCTAATGGACTTTTGAGTGAGTGGTTCAGTCTGTGTAAATTATTAAGAGAATAATTATTTAGTCGGAATCCACATTCGCAGAAGCTACACAAGCGACACAAGTTTTCTACGCGTATAACTTGGTTTCTGAAAGTAATTGTCGCTCCCCAGAATTGCTTTAAGAGTAGGATGTCGTAACTATTAGTTTTTTTTAGGCACATTGCCTTGTGACACCTTTTGAAAACCATTGACAGAAATTATTGCCCAATCAGCAGGAGTTTGGCGGAAGGCCCCAGAGAGTTGACAACTGAGACTGAGACGTAGCAGACGTGGAGCGCTTTTCTACAAAAAATTCACGATAACTGTAGCGCCGCGAGATGGCGCTGTATTTTCAATGTGGCCAGTAGGTATACATACAGAGTCTTGACTCGCGCCAATATGGTACTACGTAAACGACTGAAAAATATTGCCGAAAAGCTTTCAACAACAGCGCAGGGTCGTGTTGAAAGTTGGCGAGAGCATCTACATTATACGAGTCCGTATTAAGAGAGTGGAGAGGTGGGGAGGGGGGAAGAGACCATCTTGAGAGCGCAAGGTATAATTTGGCCGCTGAGGGCGCCGAGAAATATGTGCATGCGTAAACGGTCGCCGGCCATGTTTCAGCCGTAACGACAATTATGCTTCTAAAACACTAGTCTTGTCTGGTTTCGAGCATCGTGCGACGCACTCGAAGCTCGCGTTCGCGATTGACCCAGTGCGCAAGACTGCCGCGACACTAGCGTCACGAATCAGTACTTTTTCTAACCACCAAATTTGAGTTTCCCAAACGTATAAAATTTAAATATCTAATATCTTTCATAGCGGAAATGTATTTGCGTCCTATTTGGTGAAATAGTATTCAGGTATTAGTAGAATAATAATTAGAAATTCGGGATCTAGTGTGGAAAATGTCGCTGGCCTCAATAGTAGTTTGGTCAAGCGGAGACGCCATATTGGAATTTTACGGCGAATCGATGACAACGTTTAAAAATTCAACGACTTATATCTCAAGAAATACGCAAAATCGAGACCTGAAATAAATTTAGCTCAACTAAAAATTTGTGGAGCTATCTACTGCTTAAATTGCATTCAATTTCGTTAAGCCGTTCGTAAGTAAACGCCAAGACATACATTTGAAAAAAGGAAATAAAAAAGATGACAAACTTTCAGAATAATTATTCTATATGAGAAATTGTGGTTTGAAACAGCATGGCATACTATGAATAAAACTGATTCTTTTATATTAAATAATTCTAATTTAAATTTTGGTTAACGATAGCAGCGCCATCCGGTTATTAGTTGCGTCCACGCTTAAATCGGCGCATCTTCGTAAATCCGAAGCAGCAAGTTTATGAAAATGAAATTTGATCATTGTTCGTATTAGTCCTATCATGAGTGCCATTCGTGCGGCACATTCGCTTGACGTTGGCCAAGCATCGGCGAGCCCAATCGCCGTTTCCCAGTCCCGAACGGTTGGTGTAGCCGGATCACCTTTTGCCGGCAAAGTGCGGCGCTTGGAAGAGAAAGGTTTTTAAGCTAACATAGGTGAACTGCAAACACAGCGAGGACCAAAGAACATAAAACAAACAACGATTTACAGTTAGTTCTGGCCAGAAACAAACATGTGAGTTTTGCAACTCGTCGAGTGACATGCATAATCTATATGTTGGCGATTCTCAAACTTTGCTCCGGCAACAGGAAGTAACAGAGCCGTGCATATTAGGAGACACCGCAGAACTGTTAACGACGAATGAGACGAATATTTAAAATTTTATCGCCACACAAGAGGGGAAAAATCAAAGACTGAAGTAATATTTCATAATGGCTGTGTCATAATGGTGCTTCGAGCAGTGAGGGCTGAGAATCACTGATCCTTCCTTTTACAATCTCTCTACTTTTTGCTATGAAGACATAGTTTTAACATATGCAAAAAATTGTCTGACATATGGATCTACTTATTCGATGGAAATTGAAATTTCTATTTTGCGTCGAAAACTGCGCCTGAAGTCAGTGAAAGCCGAGCATGATACCACATCTTCCAGCCAGAATAAACAGTTTCTTTTTTTGTTTTTGCGTTTCGGTGCCTTCGATTTATTTTCGGTAAAATGTATCCGCGATGCACACACGTCCCGATCAGGCCTGCAGCGCACTCACCGTAAGACCCTGTGGGGATTTGGCCGGCATCAAAAATTCCATAGACACGTTATTTATAGGCATTGTTTAAAATGATTTATAGGACAGTGCAAACACAGTTGAGAGCGTCGAAAATTATGTTGCCAGCTTTCGACACTTGAAAGAAAGATGTCGTCACAATTTATATACATCCTATATTTAATATTCCCAGAAATAATATGAAAATTTAAGTGAATTGAAGGTAAACTATAAACACATAAAACACAAAATTTTCAATTCAGCTTACTTGTAGCAGAATAACATAAAATCAATTCATCGGCTGTTTTGGCTACTTCGGTTAACGAAAAGGAAAACGCACCCTGTACAACAACCTCTTAAATGCATGTCTCGCAAACTGTCAGTCTGTTCGCTTTTAGTCTTAGATACCAGCCAATTCGATACGTCTGCAAATATGCGTAATTGATTCGTAAGTCACTCAATCTCTAACTTGTGTTTACCCACATTAAATATATGAATGAACGGAGACGGTCTAGCCAACGTCTGAATGAAAATCCCGAGCATGAACGCGCCATTGCACCTTTTTGGTATTTGCTTTGAAGAACGGAAAAAAGGATTGCTTCAGACGATTTTCAAAAATGATCGACAGCTTTTTCATACATTCAACTGATTATGCCAACGAAGCTATTAAAATTTATATTCCATGACTATGGCCGAGGTAAAGTAAAAGGGACACCATAGTGAGAATCCCAGTTCTAATATGCGCATGTGGACATGTCTAAATAAAGAAACACATAAAAGTTGCGTAATTTCTAATCGTCTTAATAAACATATGACATTAAACTTTGTTGCAGGCATGTCTTTTCATAGCAAGTAATTTTACAGCAAGTCTAGAACATAATTATAGGATTGTTACACTGCGCCTGCGATCTCGAAAACCCTCTTTCCCAAAGTTTGAGAGTTCTCAATTGTCATTGAAATTTTGGGAAAGAGGGTTTGAGAGTTTGCAATTGAGAACTTGAAGCATGCATAATCATGTTTCAAGTTCTCAATTGTCATTGACATTTTGGGAAAGAGGGTTTGAGGGTTCTCAATTGTCATTAAAATTTTGGGAAATAGGGTTTGAGGGTTCGCATTTGAGAACTTGAAGCATGCATAATCATGTTTCAAGTTCTCAATTGTTATTGAAATTTTGGGAAAGGGGGTTCTCAATTGTCATTGAAATTTTGGGAAAGAGGGTTTTCGAGATCGCAGGCGCCTTTCTCAAATCTAGATCACATAGACGAATCCTCTTAAAAGTTAAATGCACCCTCTTGAGCCCATTAGAAATTGTTAAGCACAATTGAGATCTCGAAAACCCGCTTGCCCAATCAATCAATGTCAAGCAGGTCAAGGTGTAACTAGGGTATAATACGGTACAATCGGCGAAATGGACGAGTAAAAACAAAAGCTTTGTGCACCAGTTGGATGTGAAAGCGCCATACTAAAGCACTTCATCGAACGGATCTTCCCATTAAACCACATGCTTTGACTTAAACACGGTCACTATCATGGTCATCATGGTGATAAATTAAAACTCTGTACAGAGTGGGGAAAAATGAATTGTTGGAACTGTTTGAAAGTTATCAGAAGTAAAATTGATGAAATCTGAAACATGTCATGAAACGATAATTGAGTTTCTATTCTTGCAGACGAGTGAAATTGCTTTTTCAAGTTTGGCCACCAGACGCGTCACATGACATGGCGCTCTACAACATCCTCGAATATCTCCTTTACCCACATAACCTTTCTATGCACGCCCCGGCTCGCGCACACAATCGATACGACAGAAGATTACAAGTTCGCAAAGCGGCACGGCACAAAGTTGTGTGTGTGTGTTCATACTGGGAGTGAAAAGTGCGAGCGCTGACCAAATACCGCAGCGTCTGTCCATTGGCTCTTTCTCTCTCCCTAGTCCTCCTTCTCGACGTTGGGCCGAGCTGAGGCCGCGTCGCCCAAAGCCTCGGCGAGCGCCCGCGCATGCAGAATACGGAGCGACCGGAGGCGGGGGTGGACCGGGGGTGGACCGGGGGAGGTGGAGGGCGGTTGGCGACTGCCGGAGCGTGTTCGCCAAACGCCGGCATCGATTTTTGGGCAACGGCGAGCGCCCATTGGTCGCTTCGATTCGATTTCTGAAGCTGTCCCCTGTTTCTTCGACGACAATTAATTATATAGTCCGCCCGTGCTTGTGTGTTCGTGTTCGTGCGCTGCGGGTAGACACGGGGAGATCGGCGCCGCATCGGCCGCCCTCACTCGACCATCCGCGCCCACGCGTTTTCACACGGAAAACATCCGGGCCGCGCCGAACCGGGCCACACAGGGTCATTCATTAATCGAGGAGTCCAATCTTATAGTAATGTAACTCTGGGGTTTCCTCTAATTAAGAAACAAGAGTCATCAACTCTTACCGCCCTCTGTTGTCGCTATAGACGAACTTCGGCTTACGTCACATTTTCATACGATACCAAGATAAAAATCAAGTTGCACCACTATTGGTTTCTTCGATACAATTGTCGAAACACACACACAATCTGTTGAAACGCTTCGACTGTCCATTTAAAAATTATAATCAATATATTATTACTAGAGATATCAATTTTAATTCATTTCGAGATTGGTATTGACATTCCCCCAATTGTTGAATTTTTGTTTGGTTGCAGCGAGCAACTGTAAAATCTCGGGAAGAGCGAGAGCACTCACTATCCTTGCTCGTTTATATGCGGGATGGCCAAGGAAGGGAGGTTAGAGACGAGGGACAGTAGCCAACATGGCACAAGCCTCCTGAATTGGAACACGGTCCGAATTTTGGCAAATGTGCGTGCACGTCAAGGGCGTGATTACAATGCGTGTGTAAAAATGAAGACGCAATTACTCTCGCGCGCAACAAGGCAATAACCCCCTGAAAGGAACAATTGCTAAAACTTTGGAAGTTATCCTATTTTTGAAAATGATTATTCAGATACTGAAAGTACAGTATTTAAGTGTACAAACACGCAAGACAGCTGTGATATCAGTGGTTGCCAAATTCAGGGGCATGTGCAACTATCATTTAAGTCAAACTATATGGTGAACAAGTTTCGCAATGTTTAGGGTGCGAATCTTGATTTCTTCTAAATGACCTCCTTGGGTGAGTGAGGTGGACGGTCAAAATGTTTAGTGAAAATCCAATTTCAAACACCATATTAGGTTCCAGTGGAAAGCCATCGTGAATCAATTTCAGGGTTGTCGTGTCGAACTGTTATTCCCATGATCGCTGGTTCGAGACGCTGGTGGTTCTCGAGATACAATCATCTGAAGCATCAATTTCGATTTAAAATTTTAAAACCATTCTTCATGCTCAATTCTGTTTGATCTCGAATGACGTTCACCATCATCAATCGTCATGTGTCGCGCGCGCGCTCCTCCAGTTTTGCAGGCACTTGACCATACAGGCACTTAGTCACGTAAGCCTAGTCACTCTTTAAAACAGTCTTCTCGCATGGCTATTCCCGTGTAGATAAATAGACGGACGTGGACCAAGCGGAGAGGTTATGCTGGAATAGCTGGTGGGGGCAGTGTGGCGAAGGAAGGAGGGGGTGATGGTGGTGCTGGTGGTAGAGATGGTGGGCGGTGGGTGGTCATGTCGACGAAAGGGATTGCGAGGGGGAATTGGGATTCCGCGGGGCAAGACGTACAGAGAGGAGCAGAAAGATGAAGGAGGTGGAAGTGCCGGAGGGAGGGGTGGGGAGGAGGGGGAAGAAAGAAATGACGGTTTCTAAATTGAGGCGTCCGAACGTGGACCGGCCTAACCGGAAAGGATGTCGCATGAAAGTTGATAAAAACGTTGGACATTTATTTTATAATGGACAATCAATCTGATGACCGATAAGAATGAGGTAAGAATGACCGTTGGACAACAATCTAAAATCGGCGATAAGATCGCGTATAAACTCGGGCGTCTTATAATTGCATTTTGGATACGACGGAGTCCCCACCCATAATGATTTTGATAATTGTATAATATCTACCTATGAACTATGATTGTGTTATAATATTCATACAATGTTAAGACCTGTTTAAGAATTAATATTTTAATTTCAGACGATCGGAATAAACTTAGTTTTAGACGATCTTGTCGCCGATTTCAGATTGCTGTCCAATCTGATGATGTCCATAAAAGCATCTCGCCATTTAGTTTGTCGATAAAGTTAAGGCTCGAATCCTTAGCTAGACTCGGATGTGGGGGAATTAATTACATTAAAACGCTGCAAACCGTACGTGTCTTGAAGGTAGGTTGAATCAAAATTAAAAATATTATTTATTGGAAGACGCTTGTCCAAGAATTACAATTACAATATGTACCCACAAGCAGCCCCGGATGGGGCCTATGGCGGGGGTCAAATGACCAGTTAAGTACAAAGGTGTGGTTGTCCTAGCCTAACAGGCTCTTGACTTGAGACTCATTTAGGCTATTCCACTGTCGACACACTCTGGGAAAATAGGAGTTGAAGTACGAGTCACATCTACATTGAAGACCATTTAGAAGAGCCTCTGATGGTGGTGGTTTTGAATGATGGTCTTCAATGAATCAGACGAAAATCATAACGGGCGGCAACGGTTCGATATCGGTAAGAGAAGTCTTAAATAAATATTTCAAGATTACGTTAGGGCTGGGGTTCGGTACGGCTCGGTACAGAACCGCAGGCCAGATGCGAAATCGCCACCAGAGAGCGAGATGGCGAAAGAGAGAGAGAGAGAGGACAGAGGAGATCGCGGGAGGAGAGGGGTGGTGGTAAGGAACGGGTGGCGGTGGTGGTCTGTGGAGATTCGGGAAAGACGAGAAAATATTTTTCGTCCAACTCAACTCTGGCGAAGGAGAGCTTCGTCCGCCTGCGTGTGTGTGTGCGCGCGCGCGCGGCGGTGGCGGTGCGCGTGCGCTGGACGCGTGTTTGGCGCGAGCGTGGCGCGAGCCTCTTCCACGAAAACGCTAGTGATGGCGATTACACTGGTGCACCCGAATCAGCCAATTGGAAGGAAGGAGGTTAGCTGCTGCTGCGGATATCAAAAACCGGCCGAGGAGAGATCGCCAATCTATTCGTGGGGCGATGGCGACTCTTACCTTCCCCCTCTTAACATCTATTGGCGTCTCGCCATCTCACTAGGTGGCCTTGCGGTCGACTACTTACGGTCAAAGATAGGTGGACATTTCAGACTTTGGCTTTGAAACGTGATTCAGGAGTTCAATTCTCTCTTGGCGTGTGGTCTTTAACCTTCAGCCAATTCTGACCACACAATTTCTTTCTTTAATTTCGTGAAATAATCTAGTAGTCTTTCTCCTTTTAATCTTAAAAATTGCCTTTGTGTGCTCATCTATCTGTCTTTCGTCAATACCAGGATGGAAATTTCAAACTTTATATTTCATTTTATTATTTTTACTAATTTTCTTTTTAATTTGTTGCCTTATGGTTTTCCATTGATCTTATTTTGCAGGTACATGTATTTTGATTTTGGCGATTCTTATTTAGATTTTTAAGGTTTTATGATATAAATAGTAGGCGATATCAGCGGTTATATTGATACGGGCAATCTAATGTATTAAAATGTCAGTTGCCACATTTTCTAAATTGCTTCTCTGGCGATTTGAGCCCACGCTCGGCGACAAATGAAATTCAAAAGTCTCGAACGGTTCGGCTTCACTTGCCTGATGCAAACAGCCAATACGTGCACGTACTGTATATTGACATATATTTCAGACATAAGATTGGTTCCGATTCTAGTTAAGAAAATGGTGACATTTGTTAACACGCCTGAGGTTGCAAATACTGCGCCAGAGGTTTTACGAATAATTAAATTCCATATAATAGAAATGTTGGTGGGAACGACAATTTGGTACACACAGTTTGCGGCTATCGGAGAGATTTGACATTCATTCGATTTAATAATTCAGCTCACCGCTTTTCTTAGATGTCGATCTTTTCTAGTGTTAACCGTGCTTTCGACCACTGACCTGAGTGATCATTTTCAATGTACAGTTAATTGTCGATTCCATCTAAATGACAATCAACAGAATCAGTACACTAACTGTAATTATTGCGAATTTTGACAATGATTGAACGAAGGCAATGAATGACATTCTTCGATACATTGACCAACACAATCAAACGCCAAGAGGAATAAAATAAATCAGATCGTCAGATTGTGATCGTTTGCTGTCGATGGAAATTTGTGATCGAAGTGTTATCATGTTGCGTCGCTATTTATCGTTTAAAAAAAGGTTAAAAATACAATCCATTGCAGGAAATCTGGAAGCAATATGAGTGTGGGGGGATAAAGTATTGAGGCAGTGGTCACTTCACCGTACGCCGACTGTGAACGAGTGTGAGTGTGGGCATAGTCGTGGCTCGTTCGCTTCGGCCCCCGTCTCTCCCATGGGCGTTCGATGGCATTACGCAGAAATGCACGGGCACGCGGACAAAGCAAATATAAACGTCGCCCGCTCGTTCAGCACGCCCACCAGCGCGCGCGCCAGCCAGAGAGAGCAACAGCACTGGGCCTTGTGCTAGCAGAAAACGGGCCGGACCATCACATTTCGAGGGACACCAGATCTATAGAGAATGCTGGACACACACACAACACACACTCGCCGAACCCATGCCGACCCATGTCGTCACAGGCGTTGAATTCCGACAAGAACAAAACTAGACTATATAAAATTGACATATCGGAAACACAAATTATACTTCACTGACCAAACTATCCCAATTTGAAGAAAAATAAAATTGATACTTCCTCTTGAAACATGCATTTGATGGACACAAGATGCCGTAACGCCATTTTGAGCATTCAATTTTTCTTCTTGTCTCTTTTTACTTCTCTAATACTTTTAAAGACATGTTGACAGGAAATCTTGGAAACATCATTTCTGAACCAATTGGTTTAGCCAATCTCGCATAAACGAAAAACTACTCAATTCTTAGTTACTGGATACAACGATTGAACAGTTAGGCGACCCACTGTCCTTCACCAAGTCTACCAAAAACCGGACAGAGGCAGGATAGGGGGCGCTGCGGTGCTCGAACTTTGCAAAGGCCACGCGCCAGCGAATCCGCACTCACTCGCAAAGAGCAAAAGAGACATTTAATTAGCAGCATTGCCGTTTCATGATCCGTTCGGAGTTTAGCGGTTGACAGCGATGATGCGAGCGTACTATATATATATATATATATAGATAGAGAGAGAGAGACACGTTACATGTACACTGTATATATGCAATACATGTACTTGTATATATGTATATATTTATATAAATATATGATACGCGTGCTTAGCGATGCTCGTATGTATGCACGTACGCGTGTAGATGTGTATGTGTGTGTGTGTGTGTGTATACGTTGGCCGAAGACTTCCTTTTATGGGGCAGGGAGTTTTTCGTGTTTATATGCAGGAAAAGGGAGGTTTCTGCCACGCGTAGATATCGCGATTCGTGTATTAACACTGTTCGTGGTGACGACACGATACCCGAGCTCACTTTCGTCAACGACATACGCAGGTCGATACATTATCCTCCTCAGATCATCATCGGATACTATTTTTGTGGAGCCATTTCGTGATTAGTTTCAAAGGGAGTTTTTAGGTGATTTTATTTGATTAAGACCTACCCGAAATAGCCGAACACTTACAGCGTGTTTGGGCAAATTAAAAAAAAAAAATACGATATTATTAAGGAGGTCACCGGCGTGTTCGGTCTAAAACTTCTAGAGCGAGCTACCCTAGACAGGATTATTTAATATTAGAGTCTCTGAAATCGTACAGGCACGGCTTCCACATTACTTTCATTTCAAAGGAAGGCGTGTTTAAGACTTTCTTTCGTTCGAAAAATTCCAGAGGTCTCGGTAGGGGATCGAACCCGCGTCACGGGCACAGATGGCGATCACGCTCACCTGAGTATTGATAACAATAGTAAAATATTAGAGATGCTGGATACATAAAAGATCTGACGACGACAGTGTTAATGAAATGAAAATGAAAGATATTAATCAAAATGAACAGCGAGATTTAATAATTTCAACAATCCAATAGTTATAAAATAAAGCGAAAAAATTATTTATATGTTAAAACTAAAATGAAAATTCAGGACACAATGCAAATATTGTGTCAATATAATATAAAATATCAAGTTGTAGTGGATGACTGCAGGTCTTTGATGTGTCCAGCATCTCTCATATTTTTCTATTGTTATCAAGTATATCTCCTGGAGGTTTCCCTTACATTTTACTAATTCACTTGGGCATGATTGCGTTGCACTCTTAATGCTTCAAATTTAATAATTAATCGAAGCAATTGTGATCTCGGTGTCAGATTCTCCTAATCTCAAGCATGCTGGACCAACTCCCTATATTTTACAATTTCAAATCATTCTCTGTATTAACAATTCCCTAATAACAACTTTCAATTAAAGATTTCTGGTGGAGATTACCTCGAAAGACACGAAAACAATTTAACAGCGTTACACCAGTATCCAATGACATTTTATAAATTGTATCCTTTTAAAGTCTGTACAGATGTTGGCAACGAATAAAATATGAGGAGTTGTTCAGAAGTTAAAGTAATAATCATAAAAGCGCGAGTGTATTTGAAACGCATATAAATGTTCCCGATTCCCATCAACTCCATGTCCAGCAATAGTCGTCGGCGTTTCTCACCCCCGAACGGATCGCCGAATGCTGGATCCAGAAAATGCTGTATAATGCAGAGACACGAGGCACGTAGCACCACCACCACCATAGGCAAAACAGGGACGACCAGTCTCTCCTATACAACTCTGATCCGCCACCAGAAGAGAGAGCAAACGAGGACTCAAGATGGATCCTCCGTTACTCCACCATATACCGTCACATCGCTCCCAAAACCAGACAAAATTCGAAGAAACAACGAGCAAATTCGCGAGTCAGCTCACTTCAAACCCCCGGTTCGACATCTTTGAAAGTGCTGGAATATTGGTTGCCTCATTTGCGTCCACTGTTGCAAGTTACAACCGTTTTCTGGTCCGCATGGGGGTGGTGGCGATGGAATGGGGATGGGTGGGGGTGGATATATCGAGGCAGCGGCATTAACGTTGGCACCGTCTATAGGCCCTCTAAGCATAATAAATGCTGATACTGCATGGGAAATTGCAACCTATTAATGTCGAGTGCAGAAAAGCTCGGATATCTGAATTCACAAATCCGGGTTGGGCGAGCGGAACGGCCGCAGCCAGAATGATGCTGGAGAGAGGGGGGAGGGGAGGATGGGAGGGAAATAAGCGATATAGATCGAGGGGTCAGTTTATGGCGACTGAATATCTTTTGCATAACTTGGTCTCATCGTGATCTCCGGACCTCCTCCTCCCCCAAAGATTCCGAAGAATTCTATATACCCCACATGCGCTTGCGTCTTGATGTGGTAACGTAACCTAGATGAATGCTCGGAGCTGTGCATATTCGCGCGCGTTCCCCGAATTCTATAGCTTCGAGCTCGAAACATATTCGCTTTTGTTTGTCGAATTCGTAACTCGAATTTGGCTAATGCAAGTCCGATAGAAAACGGCGACCGTCCTTCTCTTTTAAACTTCTTGCGGGCTTTTTCTTTAAACCACTTTCTCGATGTGGCCATTCCTCCCTCCCTCCCTCCCTTCTCCACTCCAACCCCCCCCCCCCCCATCCACCACCACACCCCACATCCACATTTTCCAATTCTACGTAATAAAGGTATACATGTGTTGGGGAATTTGATCGCCCGTATTAAACAGCCCACAGCCAGTCGGATGCTCAGGAGAAGTCTTGATATCGCTTCCAGACAGTCATTTCCACTATCTTGTATTGATGATTTAGAATCGATTCTTGTAAAAAGCAACAAATTAAAAAAATAAGTTATCATTTGATTAAAATTATTTGATTAAAATAAGTTATCATTTGATGAAAGTTATCATTTGATTAAAATTATATCGACGTTTGAAAACCGGTTCCTTCAATAAAGGCGCGCAATTATTTTAAGAAAAAAGGCTGCCTGTCAAACCGTCTTTCATTTTCATGGCTCACAAGAGTATCTTTAAATATCTGTACATTGTTCGTTAAACAGCAACAAGGGCGGAATTATTATTATTTTTTAAATTAAACGAAGTAATTACTTTTAAATTATTTTTTTAAATAACTGTTTCAAATATTCGCAAGTCGTACCAATTTTTGTGAATGTCTTCGAACGACAGAGGATAAGCACTTATTAATTGTTTCTCAATACGGTTGAAAGTCATCGGCTTTTTTTGTCTTCGCAACTGCCTTGTTTACATGTATACTTGATTTCTGTGCCACAGCTGCCACCCCATTTGTCAACCGACGTCGAGATGAAGACTCGATAACTTAATGAAAGTAATTAGCGAACGCTTGGCGGAGCGTAGAGAATGGCATCGTGTTGTGCCACATGCAAGCGATACGAGGCAACGACTTTGACGAGGAGATAGAACGAAGACTGGCATATTCGCATTTAGGGAGCTTCACAATTTTTATTCTTTACAAAGTCAAAGTGTCCGGCTTCGATTATCATGAACCGGGGAAAATAATTTTTGACGTGAATACGTTTATTTTAATTAATTCCACACTTTCCCGTTTTGTGATCCCGGTGGGGTCGAGTGCACGCTTCAAGTATTGATATGTTATGAATGACACAACATGGAAACCTGGAATGAGTTGTGTGGACCTAGAAATTGGCGGCACTACATCCAGTAAGAATTTCATTGCGCTGCATTGCGCCGTTCTTGAGTTTTTGATGGACCAGAGAAGCACACGAATCAACTTTAAGAAAGATCGAACAGATTTTTGTATAGATGTATTTTTGTTTCTCTATACAAAAATCTGTTCGATCTTTCTTAAAGTTGATTCGTGTGCTTTTCTGGTCCATCAAAAACTCAAGAACGGCGTAATGCAGCTCAACGAAATTCTCACTGGATGTAGTTTAATTCGAATTATTTTTTGCTGCCATTACTCTGTACAATGTATTTTTAAAGATCTGAGAAAAATGAAATTTTGTGGTAGACAAATATTCTAGAAAATCAATCGACTGCAATATAATATTTCTAAACAGTTTCTGAAACGGTTTTGGTCTTTTTGGCCAAGAAATATAATTTACCTAGATTCTAGAAAATGTATCTGAATCTCGTGACTAGAATACAAACAAATAAAATAAAAATAAAATTGAGAATGTTGTTCAATCCCATGATGAAAAACGTAGGAGCATGTCTCCACCGCTTGTTTGAGACCACCATGTCGCTACAGGGCGTTATCCTTTCTCATCTCTTTGATTTGAGTAGTGACAATGACAACGCGCGGCGAAAAAGAAAAAGCACAAGAAGAAGGGAGCAAAGCAGCTGCTAGGTTAAACTGGAGCGTTCTGTTAGGCTAATTTGTTGGGTGCACCACGTACCATCATAATTTATAGTCACTCTCTCTCTCTCGCTAGATTTGTTGTCACCCTCATTAGCCATGTAGGAAGATCCTCCGCAAGTAAAACCTCTACCCACGTTTAAAGCTCACCTAAAGGCTAACGCACGAAATCTTTAGTGACACTCACTTTAGTTCAACAAGTGAATATTTTGACAATGTACGAGCAAATAATTTACTTTATGCAGCCTGTGCATTTTGGTCTTTCAAATTTGATTCTCATCATCAAATTACGTCATCTGCGCATGCGCACAATCTGCCATTCGTTCCACTCAATCGATGGTTTTGAGGGAAAGTGCATTTTCGTCATGAATTTGATTGAAATATCAAGTTGAGGAATCAACTTCGATTTATGGTCGACTCCGAGTCCCCAATTTCAGTATTTGAGAATCACTGCGCCCACAATAAAGGCACAATGATGATTCAGCTGTTTCAACGAAATACAATTGGACTGATATTTGCGAAAATGACATTCACTTACCTCGCTCAACTCAATCATAATCTATGAAACTCACAATTTCAATACATTTATTTATAAATAATTGGAACTATTTTTGGCGGATTACGACGGAGTCGGAGACTGTGCGTTGCCAGTCAATGAGATTTCTGCAAATAGAATCCAATTGTATTTCACTATAATTGGCACTGCACAAGATGGCCGCGCCCATCATGGTATCTAGTATTTATAACATTCATTGTTTGATTTTATACAAAAGCGCTTTTAAAAAGGGCAGCACAATGTCTCGTTATTACCATAAATCGCCGAATCGATCATAAAATCGACATAATCGAGTGGCTCGATATTATCGATGCAGACGATAATTATTTTACGAATTTATGGTGAAATTCAGAATTTGATCGTCAATGATGATCAGAAATCCTCAGTTAGGAACTAAATTTTCTCAGAAGTTGCTCCGAAGTTGATTTTGATTTTGATCCTAAATTGATTTTGATTTTGATCCTAAATATGGAACCTCTTACACGTTAGCTGCACCATTTCTGTAATTGTTTCGTAATGTAGAACGGCATTAACCGATGTTTTCACACGCAAAACACCTTTTATACAGCTTGACGTGCGAATTGTTCGTACAATGGAAGCCGATAGATTGTCCGGTTCGATTTTTTTTCTCATCATAATATGAGCGCGTCAATTTCGCCCCGTCAGTAGAACGGGCCGTGTCACCAGTTTTTATCGAAGCATGGACCAACTCCACGCCGCGCATCTTCCTATATAGCTGCCAAAGCAGTAAGGGGTGGAGGAGGCCTAGAGGAGTTGGTGGGTGGTGGTCGCGAGGGGCGGAAACACTGCATGGCGAATGCAAAAATGTCAGTGCCACGCATTTTGATGCGCGTCGACACACTGCTCCGGCATTCTTCGCCAGAGACTTGAAAGACTTTTCCCTACCCTCCCAACATTAAAGTGATCTATTCTTCGTCGCTCATGCCTGTCCGCCTCCGACGCCATCTTGAGACGTCGGCGACCACAAGAAGGAAAGAAGACGAAAAAGAAAAAAAATACAAACAGGAAGCTCTCGCCGTTCCAGTTGCGAGCGAGAGCGCTCCTTACGCTCCTCAAGAGCAACTCGGACCTCGCGAAACGCCTCTGCACATTGTCTTTACTGCAACGCGGACATGACATGACACCGAAAGACGAGGAAAATAACCTAAGAGATGACGACGACCAGACGTGGACATTATCGATTCAGTTTCGCATACAGGGTGCCAATTTTCGACGTTGGATGTAGACCGTGTATTCATATCTGTTTAGTCCTCGCCCAGACACTCACTGAGAGACGATAAAATGACGTCTCGGATAACCTCAGCACAATGGCCATCGCTCGTCCCCTCCTTATTGGCTTTCTTTTTTATTGATCTTTGAGATTCCTCGCCATTTCTACCGGCTTCCGTTCTCTGCGCCATTTCTTGGATAAACAAGTCCATCACCCCAATTCTTATACGCGAAAATACGCGCGTGTTTGTTTGCGGAGTGGAGGGGATTGTCAACTGTACAGTACAGGGCGTCAACAAATTTGCGAGCATAACTCATAATTCTAGACCTTATTCAGAATTTATATTATTGTACCATGACATAGGGTTCGAGATAAGTCAAGTATTGTTTCATTCTGGAACAGCAGCAAAGATATCCATAGTTAGCGAATCAATTAATGTGCCACTCACATAGTGCCTAAGCACCGAGAGGGGTACAGAATCTTCCTGTTGTGACCCGTCACTTTAGTGAATTAAAAAAAAAATTACAGCTTTAGTTAAACAAATACACCATGGTCAATCAAATAAATCAATTAAAAATAAAATACTAACATTTTAATTGATGAGAAATATTTTATTCTGACGTTTTAGATTGAAGCCACAAGTACTGTACATAAGGAATCATCCGAAGACAGACGACATAACCCCATGACCAACTGGAAAGGACAAAAACATTATTGTAGTCGTAATTTGCTGGCCCGGACTGCGATTGTAAATTATTTATCAGACAAATTTATCGTTTGAAAATTCCATTATTCGCCAGGGTCGCTAGCGCAGATTTCCTTTCCCAGTTCCGACACTTCTCCGGTGGACCGCACGTTTCCAGTCATCGTCTAACTCGGGCGATCTTCTCATTTCTCTTCATTCTTCTACATTATAAACTACCGTCATGATCATCAGTCCGCGCCTTACGCTACTTCAAAGCCATCCTCCACATCCTCCTGTCCTCCCTCCACCCCCGCCCCATCCCCCCCACCCACATACCTCAGCCATAGTTTTATCACAATCCCGGTTGTTCCCACATGACGCATCCCAATACAATTTCTGTATCTGCCGAG
>JAQGBY010003498.1:0-19107 GCA_034698785.1 Mycogona germanica
TTTTTTATTTCATTGGTGGTTACTGTAAACCCAGGCAAAGCCGGACACCCTTCTTGTTGCTTATATTTTTCGTTTCTATCCAGGCTTTGTTGGACCTGGAGATGAACAGTGACCTGAAGGCTCAGCTGAGGGAACTGAACATTAATGGAGCCAAGGAGATGGAAGTTGGAGGAAAGAAGGTAATTTTAACGGGGATCTTTTTACACAAAATCAACATGATATCGCACGAGATGTACTTAGAAAAAATCAATTTTGATTGCCACCAAAATATTTTGAGTTACGTTTGGTGTTGTGAAACGTATTTTGAATGTTTGCTGGTAGTCTAAATCAACTTTTGAAAAGTGATTGATTGAATTGCTGAGTTTGTTTTTCTTACTGCTGTTTAAATTGGTGTCGGTTTGAATCTTGTTTGTAACGATTTCGTCGACTATCGCATTTCCTTTTAGGCAATCATCGTGTTTGTGCCAGTCCCCCAAGTGCGATCCTACCAGAAGATCCAGATGAGACTGGTGCGTGAGTTGGAGAAGAAGTTCAGCGGCAAACATGTCATGTTCATTGCTCAGCGACGAGTCCTTCCCAAGCCTTCGCGCCGAACTAAGACCGCGCCCAAGCAGAAGCGGCCGAGAAGGTATAACATTTTTTTAATTGTTTGTCTGGACCACATGCCCCGTGTAATTTCACGATTTCCGTATGAGTCATTATAGTTATGTAAAAGCATAATATATTCCATTGGTGTATTTTTTAAAATAAGTTTTGCACTTTTGAACCATCAGGCTTGATTATCAATGCCATGTTTTTGTTAGTATGCGAGAATAGTTTAGACGGTACACAAGCAATAGAGTTGAGCGGCCCACATAAATTGATTCGTAACCTTGACGGTCCAATGTATATGTAGTTGATTTGTGTTCCGGTACACCGGTTTACTGAACTTTTGTCGTTAACTCCTGCAGCCGAACACTCACGTCCGTCCATGATGCTATCCTGGAAGACTTAGTGTTCCCCGCCGAGATTGTCGGCAAGCGAATCCGTATTCGTTTAGACGGTGGCCGCCTCATTAAAGTACACTTGGACAGGAACCAAATGACGAACATTGAACATAAGGTAACATTTATTAAATGCCCTTACTCTCTGAATTATTTTTTTAAATAATTTTTTCCTTTCCAGAACTAATTTTTCAATGCATTACTTTATAGATCGATACTTTCGCAGCCGTTTACAAAAAGTTAACTGGAAAAGAAGTGACGTTCGAGTTCCCAGAACCTTACATATAAATGTGTTGAAATTCGTCGTGTAACAAATACAAATAAAAAGCAATTAATAGTTGCGAAAACTTTATTTTCGTATAAAAATTAATAACGCGTGCACAGTATTGGGCACAATTAACACTGCTAAAACATTGCATGGACAATAATTGGAATTCACCGCTCAACTTAATGGTTGCTAGTATCATTAGGGCCTTATGAAACTTAAATTAGTTTTTAAGAAATTAACTCTTTTTAGAAAGTCAGCGCGTTAACTACTTTGTGATTAGGATGTTAACTAGTCTCAATGACCCTTCAAGTCCTGTGCATTCCAAGAAATACATGTTATAAATATTAAAGGGTCTCGTCAAACTTCCTTAATTCAGTCTTAACCATTACTCTTAATAATTTACTACAGTATTAGACATTACTATATCAACATATACCCCCACACATCCAATTTTTTGAAATCACAGCATTATTTTTTAATTAAAATACGGTTCACAAAATGCCTTCCCATATCCAACTTTCCATTCTCTCAAGACAATTTGGTTTCAAGCTAGTCCACTAATTTCATCGAATACGATGCCACCGGCAGTCGAAGTATGTGGGTTGGCCTTTCACAACCTAAATGGTGGACCAGTTAAAGTTCTTCCAGTGGATCACCACCTTCCTGGTGGGTTTTCCAAACGTCATTCGTGAGCGGTGAAGGTGAGTGAGTTGGAGGCTTCTCTTCTGGAAAGCCAGTGGAACTGCTTTCATTATGCGTTGTGGTGGGGGCCTGTGCATCTGCTGCGGGTTTCGAAACCTTCCCCCTGATTTTGATGTAGTTGACAGGCACGTATCCAACATTTTTTCCATCGACGCTGGCCAACAACCATCCTTGACATTGTGGCTGCACTCCTGTAACGAAAAAATAACAGTTGTATTTCTCTACCTTACAAGACGCCAGACATCAATCAAGAACATTAAAAAGGTTAGCTAGAGCTGCTTTTTGTGGCGACACTTTTCCTTTAAAATAGTAATTTAATTTCTGTGTTCCTCTTTATGCGCAAATAATTATGTCTATTGTAAGATGCAATTACCTTCGGGTGCTATTCGGATAGCCTGGCCCCGTTTGAAGGAAAGTTCTTGCTGGGCCTGAGCCCTGTAGTCATACTCTCCAACGGCGGCAAAGTGATCCCCTTCCCCGGTGATCCACTTTTGTGTAACTGAAATAAGAATCGGTTATGCAATTTACTTCATCTGTTGTGAAGGAGCTAGAGACTATTTAGACTTGAAATATCAACCAGTTTACCATGAATATGAAATATTTAAAATTGATTTTCAAAATGTCCAACGCCCGGCTTACCTTTGGAGTTAACTCCGGAAACCGACATCAAAATTCTCCAGATGAGCCAGGGTGCTCCGAATATAACCGCAAAAAACATTATGATTGGCCAATTAGACTTTTGTCCCTGCTGCTGCTTTTGACCCTCGTTCATATTCTGCGTCATCGCATCCCATATCTGATCGACAGTTGGGTTGACTTTGCTCAAACCTGAAATATATAACGCAATGGGTCCAAGATTTCTGATCAAATCAATTCACACGTTTATAAAAAGTAGGTTATCAAATTCAAAAATGTCCATTTGGTCTGTTGTAATATAATGACTTGCCCATCGTGAAGAGTATTTTTCTGTACAACCATCTTATGCTGCGAATAACAGCCAACGCCGACACGATTTGGCTGACCTTGTCTTTCATTAATCCGAAATGGTGAGCCACTCCGATAACTGCTCGAAATGAACTGTTTTAAAAAACGTAAAGTTAGTTTACATGTACACCAGAAACTAGAGATTGTGTTGTGAATTTGAAAAACCAATTGAAAGGTGTTTTACAGATTCTTCCGTCCGCCTACCTGCAAACTATCTTTTTTGTTTCTGATTTAATATCTAGCGTACTTTATTCAAGTTTAGAATTTGTTTCTTTACTACACTGATCACTTTAGTCACGATAGGATATTGTGATAACTCGTTATACCTATAAAGTGCGCTATAGGTGGATTCAAGCATCATGCTGACGGAACCGGCAGCGTGAACGATCGCCTCGATGGACTGGAACGCCGGCCGCGAACTCTCCTCTGCCATCTGCACAAAACCGTTGCTGTCGGGCAGGCCATAACCAGGCTGGCCACCGTAGCCACCAGACATGCCGAAGCGACCGTACCCGCCACCGTACGAAGAGAACGGGCTGCTATTGTACATGGAACCGTAGGAGGAGAACGGGCTGTTGTAGAGTGAACCGCCATAGGACATCGACTGCCCGCCGTACATGAGAGGCTGCATGGGCCGCCCCACACCTATCGGGCCCGACGTCAGGTTATTGTACATGGGTGGCGGTGGGCGGGGAGGCATTTGGGGCTGGTTTGGCCGGAGGAGATTGTTGACCCCGTCACGCTGGAATATGTTGGGCATCCCTGGAGTCATTGCTGTTCCCGGGGGCATCGAGATGAGACCAGGATGGCTAGAGAAAAACGAATCTTTTTGATATTTTTGTTTTTGAACTCTATACTGGACATGTTAAACCGATCAACAAAGATCGGCTTAACAAGTTTTTCTTGGGTCTTTCATACATACACATGTTGCCATACTGCTATTGAGGCGAACCCAATCAAGGATATCATGTTTTTCTCTTTCATGATAGTTCGTTCCATGTACAACTTTGAGTTGAAACACATGCGAAATTGACCAAAAGACATTGGCCTAGCTGCCTTAAGATCAAGTCCAATGCAACATGGAGCTCTCTTTATTAGTCATGATATCAAACTGCGCATGTTTTTGTCTTGTGTTCATTTGTAGTAGCCTAGACACGGATGTCTAGGCCTAGGACCTTACGGTCGAGGCCGCCTTCTCTCACCTATTCAGTCCTGTAGGCGTCGAAACCATCGGATTTGCATGGAAATTGGTACCGGGAACGTCCCACGGTTTTCTTGGACCAGACATTGCTGGCTTTGGAATGTATAATTTGAGGATAAACGATAAAGCAGAGGACCTAGGTTACTTTAACCATGAAAGCAAGGCCCTTGAACGAACTGTAATTCGTGGTTGAGAAACGAATTTGTTTTGTCTTTCAGTCACAGTTCACACTTTATCTTGCTTTCCGGATTCAGATGAAGGGCGTTTAATTTGCAGTTGTTGTCAGGTAAAGCATTTGGTTTGAAGTATTGGTGTACAATAGATAGTGTTCTGGTATTGGTGTACGAACGCAGTCGGGTCGATCCGTATCAGATGTATGTGCGAAATGAATGAACTTCTACAGTCACTTTCCACATACCGGCTGTAGAGGGCAGCACCAATCAGAGAAAAATTGTATGTCGCCTGCTAAATCAAATGTAAAGCGTTTGATGCGAAAGCCGAGCGAAGTTGATAGTTACCGACGACCCCTAGTGATTAGTGTACAAATTATTTTTTAAAGAAATAGATATGATTAAATTGTGTACTGACCACAAGAGGGTACTACGTAATCAAATGCTGTTTTCGTAATCTGGTCATCGCTTTTGTAAAGGTCATACCGAATTTGTAAAAATGGATGAACTTTTGCCGAAGTTCAAAGAGTTTGGCCAACAACTTAGCGAATATTCCTATTTAAAACTCGCCGATTCCCAAGTGTTTTTGCTGGAGAAAGGACAGTTGCTCAGAGACTATTGTCATCAGCTCATCGAATATTCTAATTTAAAGATAGCCGTTTCACACACCTACCTACTGGACAAGGCGCACCTGCTGAAAGCTAGGATCTCCGTGTGTAGGTTGACTGGTTACCCCCCAAATATATTTAAATGTGATTAGGTGAGCGCTAATAATCGAGGAGGATTGTTAGTTTCGATTTTATTTTGCAGATGACACTTCGACTCAAGTGGCAGCGGTGACAGTATGCGTGGTGACCGGCGTTCTGGGATTCACTTTCGTGAGACTGGCCACCAGACGAATCCGAAATGAGCGAGACAAGCCGAGCGGACCAACCATGAAGGGACTGGGCATTTATTCCTACGACGGATTTCAGGTTACATAAGTTGTATTGGGGGATGCCATAAAATTCCTAGAATTCGATTGAATATTAGTGCCGACCTAAATCTTGCCTTATTCGTGCTAACGTACTTGACTGAAATTGGTAGTCACCGAGAAGTTTGGCCAAACCATTGGCCTATATTATTTCAAGTTCCTTGAACACAAATTTAAGTTAAAAATCTTTCTACAATTCAAATTTAATTGTAATTAATGAGCAAAGAAGTTTTATTGTCTGCCGTGACTGCCCTGGACGCATTTATTTTAAAACTGACATTTTTCAAGAAGTTAGTTCTACTGAATTGATTTTAAAACTTATCATTGAATTTACTTGGAATTTCCTGCCAAAATTTATAGTTACCAGTTTAGCAAATCTCTCACGAATCAGTGGCGCACATTTCTCGACTGCCGCTCTTCATTACATAATTCATATAACTAATTTATGAATATCAAATCACCAACAGGGCATAACCATGTTAGCGAATCTCGAAATTCCCGAAGTGCGTCGACCAGACGATGTCCTCATTCGAGTGATCGCCTCATCGATTGACTCGATGGATTGGAAAATTTCATGTGGGTATAATAAAAGATTCAGGCGCTACATCACCCAGTTTCGACAAGTAAATGTCTTACTTTGGCTCCAATTTGATAAATGTAGTCAAATTGTCGTTTTACGTGTTAGCAAATTGTTTACATGGCTGTAAATTTTATTTTTCTGTATGACTGAATTGTTTTTAGTTAAAAAATAAAGACAGACCTTATGTAGATGTATCGCTGGACTGAACGAGATCACACGAAATAACGAATAAAAATGTGAAACATTTTTCTGTTTTCATCTTTTATGTTTTGTAACATTTTTTTTATTCATCATTTCGCGTTTTTCGTGATCTTGTTCATCTTCAATTCGCACGGTCCAGCTACATCTACATAAATAGATTTCAAAGAAAATTAATATTTTTTTAATTATTATTTTTTAAATAAATAGATCTGTCTTTATAATTATTTTAAATTTCGATGAACATATAAACTCATTCTCTCCCCGGAGTGAATCATCCATATGTTATTAGTTTCTTAGTGTCAGTATTTCATATGCGAGTTTATCGTATTCAGTATGCTAAATTGGCCTCTAAATATTTACAACGTTCTTTCGTTATGGTTCATAATATTTTGTTGGAACATTTTATTTGCAGCTGCTGAAAAATTGCTAATTCGTAAAATTGTACCAATCAAGGTTAGAATACCTTAAAATTCACGCGCTAGCTGTTAAAACTGATGATTAATAATCTGCATTTATTGCCAGAACTCTCGAGTGGAATTTCCTATTATTCTTGGACGCGATTGTGTGGGAATTGTTTTGGAAACTGGTGAAGATGCGACCGAGTTTTCCATCGGAGACGAGGTTATTATGAAATATCTCTGTTGCAGTATTGCTGGAAACATTCTCCACGCGATTTAATTTGGCGCATATTTTGTATACTTGGTATGAATATTTTGTTGACAGGTGTGGGCCATCAGTCCACCAAGCCACCAAGGGTACATGAGTCAAGTAATTGTCGTACCCAAAGCATTTGTCGACTTGAAGCCGATGAACTTGTCGTTCGAAGAAGCCGCCGCCTTACCCTATTCTGCCGTAATTGCGTTGAGCGCCTTGTCCAAGGGATCAGTTGATTCGACTTCAGCGAAAGGAAAACGGTAACTGTTATTTATATTTTAGTAAACTCATAATTTATTATTGCTTACGAAAAATCCTCTATAAAATATTTCTCTTGATACTATTTTCGCGTAAGGCAGGACACTTTTTTTATAGTGATTTCTACTAATTTTTCCTATTTTTAATGTTCAAAAGTTACAGAAATATGTTTTACGTTGTGTTTGAATGATTCTACAAAACCAAAAGTTCTACTGTACTTGTACAGGGTTTTGGTCCACGATGGATCGTCTGCAGTCGGTTCCTTGGCCATTCAACTAGTCAAAATTTGGGGCGGCCATATCACCACCACCATCACCAAGGCGGCCATACCGATAGCAATAAATCTTGGAGTGAACGATATGGTGGTCCACGACATTGATTTCTTTACGATCGAACTGAAGAAGAGAAAAAGGTAAAAGGCCTTGCACACTTTTTGTGGTTTTTGATATCAAAGATTCGTATGTATTCTAAATTTTAATTTTCTGATATAACATTATTATGAATATAAGATTCGATGTAGTCCTAAACACGATCGGTCTGATTCTACACGACTGGTGTAAGGAGATAGCTGCCGATAGGGGAATTGTCATTTCCCTTGTGTCTGGTAAAAGTGCTATCGAAAGATATGGAATCTTTTTCGGGGCCATCTACTCGATACTTGCGTACATCGGGAACATCTTTAATCAGGTGAGGTGAATCGTTAGTATTTTTTTTTTGTAATATTTATTTTTTCGACGTTTTGGCCGTCATGGTCAAGTTAAGACAGTTACATCTCAAAGAGTTTCTTAAAACAAGATTCAGTCTTTGCCCCTGACTGGTCTTTCGATCCCCAACATAAATTATTATTTCAATTATAAATTACGTGGTAGGGAAAATATGAAAATAAAATATTAATTTTCCTTTTGAATAAATAATTTTTAATTAATTTAAAAAGAAATTTAAATAAATAATTAAAAAATATTATATGCTAAAGGCAAGTCTGGTGGTAGCATTGTACGGCCAAAATGACTGATGATATGGAATGATCTTTTTTGTTTGTAGAGAATTATTCTCGGAAACGATACTTGGCTCTCAAATATGGAATTGACCGCTGAACCTCTGGAACACGTGAGACACCTTGTCGAAATTCAAAAGGTAGATTTTTGGCTTAATTTCTGTTGCAGTTGAATAATTTTTTGTCGAAAATTACTTTTTTTTACCTAATTGCTGTTGTTTTAAAAAAAACGTATCGTTTAGATTCGACCGATTACGGATAGTGTTTGGCCGATGGAAGACTACAAGGCAGCGTTCAAGCGGGCTCGCCAGCCTGATTGTCTCGGAAAAGTAGTAATTAGACTTATCTAGAATTTCAAAGAAACTCTCAGCGCTATAAAAATTAGTCATTTGTAAGAAATTTAAATATTACGTTATAGAAATATGGAATATAACAATGGGAAATCAGTTAAACTTTTGGTCTGACGTCGGCGAGAATCGAACTTAACGACAAACTAACTAGGAAATACTTTTTAATTACCGATTCGAGCCTTAGGCCTTCAGAAAGTCTAGGAAGGTAAAGTAGTCTATACTTCAGGATTAATATTGTGTTTCGAGAGCATGTTGCCAGCCTAAATACGTGCAATCCTTCTCCGTAAGAACGAAACAATCAGTCTCATTAGGATCTCTTGTATGCCTCGGTAGGTCCACTATTGTCGAAGTTGGGTCTAACGTGTACACTGTACCATAATTTCGTGATTATTGGGTAAATTATACAGCAGCTTGTGCATAATAATTATGTTTTTAAAGAATATTTTGTATACACTGGTTACGAGATTCAGATTACAGTTAGTGTAGTTTTTGATTAGGCCAATATTATGTCTAAATAAATTTTATTTATGAAATTTTAAAGGTAGGTTTGTGAATTTTGAGCAATTCCTGTCAATTCTTTAACTTGGGTATTATTTGGTTACGTGGCTTTTAAAAATTGCCATTGAAAATTGTGTAATTGATCGTTGACTGCTTGACTGTTTGCACCAAATATTAGCCTCCATTAGGATAAATTCTTGAAATATTAGCTTCTGCTCGTACCTTCAAAAATAATAAACATTGGTTGAATACTAATGCTAATAATAATTTTGAGAATCCGAGAAGCATTACAAGTATTAGTCGATTCTAAATAAATTTAATCATTCGCATTTGTGCCCAGATTCCACAGTATTCTATTAGGGCGTGCCCTAAAAAATAACCATTGTTTTTTTAACGCAACTGATGAGTTTATTTTTCTGAAAACCTTCTTTTGGATCTACTGTAAGGTGTTAAAATTTTAAGATTTCCAGAAATGTTCACGTTTTGTGAAGAAAAATATATGGTCACTCAAGTCTATGATGTCATCTCAAATACCAGTCATTTTACAATATTTATAATATTTATAATGTAACAGAATGCTCAGTATCTTCTCTAGCTCTATTTGGTGGGCAAGTTTCACCAATATGTTGCCCCTTATAGCGTGCCGCTCCGCCAGGCTCCGGTGCTATGCTAGTTCTGCTATTGCTAACCACCCGGGTTGCTTATTGACCGCTCGTGTTTCACATACACGACACACATGAATTAACACGAATTGCGGATTTCTCACGATCTTTTGAAATACACCAAAGAAATGTCAAACTTTTTTGGCATAAATAATGAGATGATACTTAAGAGGAACTATTGAATTGCGTTTAAATTCTAGTTAGACTTGCCAAGCATACTTCCTCTAAGCATGATTGAGGGTGCGTTGAGATATTGGAACAAAATATGAGAGTCCGTGCTAGACTGCGTGTTCTCGAATAGCGATTCGCCCATCTTAAATGAGCTCGAGAAATTCAATGATACCGATGAGGGGTGCGTTTGAATTTCAACACCATTCGGCCACGAGACCTGCATTTCAGGAGAGCGCCTGCAATGTTGAAGTCGCGACGGGCAACCGCTGCTGTCTAACCTGCCATATCGTTGGTCGAGATTTGTCGAGCAGGCAGCGCCACTGTTAGGGTTGGCGGCGGCAATCTGCAGTAGCGACCCCAAGAACAAGTAGCTACGGTTGTGCCGACGCAGCCACACTGTGCGCAGGAGTGGCGGAGAAAGAAAGCGACTAATTTTAGACGTCGATAAAGCCTCTCTCTCTCTCCCCCCCCCCCCCTCTAGCTCGACTATATCCCCTCGGTTTATGTGGCCGTTTTCTGTCGCGAAAAAACCAGACCGCGGGCGCCGCATTCGTCGCGGAGACACCGTGCAGTTGAAACCGCCGGCGACGACGACACCCAAACCCCCAAAAAATAAATAATGAATAACACCGAAACACACCCGATGGGTTGAAACAGCTTTTTTTTTTAAAAAAACCCACATCTGCAGTGTCTGTGTCTGAATACAATTCGCCTAAGGGGAAACACGACATCTATCGGAGGTCCTTTCTCCGAGCATCGTTCAGGCCAAGGCTCGGTGATGGACGAGAAAAAACAAAAGTGGCCGGTCGTTTCGGCGGCAGTCGACGGAACCCCGCGTTTCGCCATTTTATACAACCGTTAAAATCTACGTGACACACTCGAAATCTACCGGCGATTATTATCTCCCCTCAGCCGTCTCTCTCACTCTCTCTCTGCCTAGGTTGCGGAAATCAAAATCGGCTGTGTGTTGTGAGTGTGCCGTGTGTGTTGTACGTGTTCGCCGCGCGCGCATGTGTTCTCCTCACTCCTCAACCTGTACGCATTCGCCGTGGCTCAACCAGCGAGAAGGAGAATCAACTTGTTTACTTACCCACCATATTCGATTTGCCCCTTCCGACTACAAACGACAAATACTCACGATTTCCACCGACAGTGAACGGGCGTGGACTTTGGTAACAATTCAGCTTCGTCACGGCAACCGAACTCTAGTATCTAAACATCGTTGTATTTTTTAGTTAATCAGGAGAAAAATATTTTTTAATCAATTTTTACAACAAACAATTTGACGGTTGTATTTTTTGTTAATCAGGGGAAAAATATTTTTTAATCAATTTTTGCAACAAACAATTTGACGGATTTTTTCTTTTTTGATACGTTGACGGATAAATTGTCGACGATCCAGTGTGGGAAAAGGTTGACGGGTATCGCTGTCCCTAGATTGAGTAAGCTGTGCTCGGTCCGCGACACGACGTCGGCGTTACGAAAATCGCGTAAATATGGGGCTAATTAAATCGGCGCATTAACGTATGCGTGATCAGACGCCGACGCGATCGTTGTACGTGTGCGGTGGCAATTATTTTTATTATTGAAAGTGGAATTCCCCGTTGCGTCGGTGCGCCACCACCTTACACCAAGTCCTCACCCCTCAACAGTCGATCGCAATCGCACACGTCTCTACCCCACCTCACGCGACCCCGTCGAACGTCAATAATTAATTGACGGCTAGGTGCTCGCAATATCTCCTCCCCCTACAACACTGACATTTGATGGTGTGTGTTTCTGATACGAATAAGGACAAGTTTTTGCGGTTCTGTACGCGTGTGTGGGTGTAGGTGAGCTGTGGTTTTTTCTCACTTCCCCACCCTCTCCCCTGATCAGCGAAAAATAGAATCAGCCCTGATATATTAAGTGTGTTTGTTGGTGCATTGTGTTGTTCGGGAGAGAGAGAAATCGTACTTGAAACATTGACGCGACTTGTATCGGCAGATATGACGCAAATACGAATTCGGTGACTTTCTTCTTCTCCTTTTCAATCAGCCGTTTCCTGTTTTCAATATCGGTACTGCAGCGCCGCAGGAGAGGTCGAGAAGGATAATTTAATGTCATGATGGTGAGTTATTATTATTTTTAAAAATTCAAATAGTTAGTATTGGTTGTTGTTGTTTGTTTGAGATTTGCTGTTTGAAGCGTGACCAATTTTAACGAATTTCCGTATGGCTGGTTCACAACAGATATCAAATATCTGCATTGGTTTTGCTAGATAAAAATCAAGATATTTTGTTTCATTGATGGTAGATATTCAGGAATCACTCTATTAATTTTATTGAACGGGGAGATTATTTCTCCAGCTATCGGTTTGCTTAACAACACATTAACACATCTAAAAATTCCTAGTCTTCAAAAATATTAATATGAACGCACCAGATTTCGTAAATGTTACCAGGTTCAGATTTATGTGGAATTGTTTAGGGATTTTAGGCGGAAGAAGCATAACGAAAAAAATGATACAAAAAAATTTGCATTTTATACTCGATCTTAAAATTACATAAATCGAGCCTAGATATATTTTTAATAAGTGTGTTTTAATGGATTGTGATGCGTATCGTTAGTTCTTATTGTATTCGTTGTTGGAAATTGGTAACTCTTACATCCGGTAACTAATTATATCCAACAGTAGATCTCATGCACCTACGCATTTCCCACACATTTTGACTGCGATTGCTGTCGTATTGCAGCGATGCATCCGTAATTAGCCTGCATCTGTTGGCCGATATATTTGACCTTCGCGTTATAAAATAATTTTAATCGGTGAACTGGTGGGCGGTGGGAACCGGGTCACATCCGATCGGGCAACCCCAAGGTTCGCGCCCACTCATGACAAACCCTTTCGAATCTGATTCAAATTTTAATTCGACGAGAGGTCATCCAATCTATACATCCATCATGCGACGAATTCCACGAATTTTGTCATAGTTTTCTGATAATTGGAAAAAAAGGTTTCGAAGATAAATTCGTCTCAAGACTCTGATAGTTTTGTATGGTTGGTCTCGATCATCTGCAGCGAGATGTTCGTGCAACAAACGAGAGTAATCGGGGATTGGATGTGCTGCTTGAATAATCTGGTCTTTGCTGCCGACTGGACGAATTTATTTTACTGCGAAAATCTCGACGCTTGCACAGTACTGTAAAGCCTGGTTTATATATACATATATTATATATATACACGATCGATCGCATAGGTTTAACACTTAAAGTGTCCACTGCAAATTTTTCACGGCTTGTACGTGTTGAGCACAAGAAAAAGGACATTTCCATGAAGCCAAACTTAAAATGATCGATCGTGTAAACCAAGCTTTACGTTGCCGAAAACCGATGATCTGGCTCCGCTTCTGTCAGAGATCAAAATTTACAGTGAAAGTTAAAACAAAAATAGAAAGAAATTGTTACACAATTAGGACAATTTTACGTGTTCAATTATTGGGTGTGTCAGATTCGTGTTGATATTTAAAATTGATGTTTGGCAAGCGCTCTACAAAGCGTTTCAGCCTCAAAATTTATTTTGTCATTTCCATCCGCATTTGTCTGTTGGGCGATTCGACAAGGGCCACGAATCCACAACCCTTTGAACCTGTAGACAGCCGCTCTCTCAACCCCCTAAACCCTATACATTTTAAGAAGATCGAATAGTCTAGCCTTGTCCGAAAAATATCCCTCTATCCCAATTTTATTTTCAGAGTACTTGGATTCCATGTACATGTCGTTCTGGTAGAGCAAGGTCCCATCGGTCCAAACTCAATGGTCGCTATAAATTGGTTGCGAAGGCCATATCTCGTATTGGCCACAGCTGGCCGTTTCGCTCGGCTTTTTTATTTTTTTAAAAAAAGAAGTGTGTTGTGTTGGTGTGTGACACCGCATTTGAACATAGTGTGGGAGTCGTTTATCGCTTCTATCTGCAACAGCCGGGCAAGATAAAGTTGAATAATTGCTCTACATATTTGTACTTCTATATCCTCGTGAGACCCGCGTCCTTATTGGGCAACACTAGTTACCGCTTTACAACGATTTACTATTATTTATTCGGTGCTCGTATTTAATCACAGAATTCATGCGTCTGGTCACGGACCAGGGTTCCCGGTTCGAGCCCGAATCATCAGAAACCGCGAAGAGGGGGTCCCAGGTAGATTATAGCTGTAATCATAGACAAAGTAGGCCGTGTCCGTATAGTGCAGGCGGGTTGTTAAGGTTGGGATCTGTTCTGGGCATTCATCAAATGCAGATCCCATATACAAAGACAGGGAAGAACATAGTTTAGCGGTTCTCCGTCATCTCTTGCGGTCGCTTACAAGACTTGCCAACATGAATCTCTCTAGACGTGGCGCGGTCGATTATAATTGAGAATCCGCATTAGCCGCCACAAAATCAGTTTGAACTTGGAACGCATTCGGAACCGCGAATATGTAAGCCGCCAGTCCAATCTTTACGGGCACCTAGGGATTATGACGTCAGACGTACTCGAAATATACAGTGGACTTGGCGCAGCGAGTCGTGACGACTGTGGCTCGATGCAGCACCGATGACGTCATTTTCTTAGATTTTTTTTATTGCGTATTTCCATGTGCCAAGTCGTGTGCTTTTATCGAAGCGATAAAAGCTACAAAACTACGAATTGAAAAATGCAACTTTTTCCCATTTTTGTTCGACTGTATCAGATACATGTGCTGCACATATATAAAAACACTTCCCGTCATGTCAGATGAATGTTTTTTTAAATATTTGAAACCCCCGTTCCGTTGGTTCTTAATTTATTTTATAAGTTTTTTCAAACACTTCAAATTAAATGTGTAATCTGTTTAAAACACAAAAGCATTTTATTCCGAATTCGTTAAATAAATGTGTCGTACGTTCGATTGTTAACAGTAAAAAATAATCAAGTTAATTTTTCGCTCTCTTCGGTAGGTTTACGGTTAATTTGTTTTTCTCAAAATTAGCTGCTGAACTAGTGTTGTATTTTTTTGTCTGATGCTATCATCTTGGTGCTGGGTTGACCCAATTTCGCCAATTTCACGAAGATGAAGATTGTCCAAACCACTCATCTATTGTATCTTACTTTCTAAATTCTAAGGGACTCTGAAACATCTCGGTGTCAATCGATGTGCATGTGATAGTGTTATCACGGTTTCTATTCTCTACTGAGTGCCATTTTTGGAACCCCCAAATTTAATAGACATCTTAATGATTAATTGTTTTAATACGGGAAGGATAAAATAAATTTTTAGAAAATTCTTGGTACTCTTTTCAATTGATGAGAAATATCGGCATGTCTTTAAAATCAGAATTGTGAGAATTTCCTCCATCAGCACTTAATCGGCTTGTGTCCCATCTAAGATCTTGTGTGTTCGCACATTTGTGGCTCAATAGCTGCGTCTGCTCGGAAATTGGAAGGAAGAGGAGGCAATCGAAATATTTCCCCTTGTACTATACTATATACACTAGAATGTATGAATGCAATCACACATTAACTGCGCCGGCGAAAATACCTTTCACCTTCCTTATGGCTCGCCCTGTTTACTTCGTTGGGCGCCTACGCATCTGCGATCCTCCACCGTGTACCAAATGTGGATACGATTACAGCTAAAGCCATCCAATTACATCATACCGGGCTTCCGTTTCCTGTAATATGCTTTACGGAGTCAGCGGCCACCAAACTTTCCACAACGGTTTGGAATTCTTATTGAGAAGTCTTCCTAGGTGAAGTATAGCTAGACGACAAAAATGAATCGATACTCAAAAGCGTGTTACTTTGTTTTTGAACCGATCAGAAACGACCCGCCCCAGGTGCTCTAATTACCGAGAGTTATCGAGTAGGTTAAATTAATTACGGAGGGCCAATTTCGTCGCACCTGATTCATTGGTATTGATTGGGGGGAAGGAAGAGGGGGAATGCCTGAATCCTTTTTCGGAGAAACAATCGGTTTCGGTTGATCACCTTCCATCAGTTACGCCGAACCGACTGAGTCATCAATAAAGCGCCAGACTGGTCGCGCTTCGATCGTTTTTAGCGCTGTCCGCGCATGCGCACCCTAACCAAAGTTTCCAAACGGCCAGGCCGTGGCATACGCACCCCCAGCCTCCAGGTCGGGACAATTAACGGGGGGACAATTGCGCGCATTAAAAAGTCATGATTTAGCATTATGTCAATATTATAAATCTTGGATGCTGCTTTCCGGGGGGGGGGGGACTGCGTATGCAAACGAGCATTAGCCTACGCACACAACGGTTGTTCCAGATGTGGCTTCAGGTGTATATACTGCACATATGAGGGATGGGGGTGTGTTGATGTGTTTTTCTCCCCCCATCATTCTGCTTGTGGCTGGATAACGTTGGACGAAATAGTCCAATTAGGTCAGCCGGGCGATCGCTGCTCGCCATCGCAAAACATAACGAACTGAAGGCATAAAAGAATTAAGCTGTCCCGTTGGATAGGTATCCGGAAAAAGTATGGCGAATTCCTGCCTTTAAAAAAAAAAAATGACGTTTCACCCTGAGGCGCTCACTGAAAACAGTAACTTATCAATCTGGTCACGAGTTGTGCAAGATCGCAACGAAACTAGCGAGCAACGGAGGAAACCTGTATATGCCTGTGGGCACGCTTTAGGGCACATTTCGGGATTGGATGTCCTAGCATGTTCGAACCAATGTGAAAACGGCGAATCTAATTAAATCCCAATTAAATTTTGATCTGTGGTTTTGTCCACGTTGTGAACAGATGCAAACAATATTGAAATACCAGGTGAGCATTCTAGCGAAAACGAAGTTCCAGAAGTTGCCGCTTGGGGCGTCATAATATATTTTATACAGGATAATACGGGCGGGCAATATAATAAAATATTTAAACAAACAGACGATGTTACTGTGATTAGTCTAATAATGTTCGATAATGAAAATCTAATTACTGTAGCATCGTCTATTTGTTGAAATACAAACTTGTATTTTATTAAGTTCCTCATCCGTTTTAGTGCGCAACAATCTTGACAGTTGAAGGCGCCCTCTCGAGCACAATTGCTATTCTTGAGATGAGAGATGGGAGCACAATTGTCACTCGAGAAAGCCTGGTGATTTCTTCAAAAATAATGAAAATAGGACGTCTTGAATAGACTGTATACAATGAATTAGACATTAGAATTGTTTTTCGTCAGTTGCAGTGGTTTTCAATTTAGTTAATTCTTATTAAATAATAGTTATGCTATTATTTTTATTTGAAGAGTTGTCGCCGAGTCTGTTCGTCTTTTTTCGTTCGGCGCTGTCCCGGGCACAATTTCTAATTTACAAATTTGTAGTATAGTAATTTCTTGACGATTCTGTTGAATGTTAAAACGCACGCTGCTCGAGCATGCTCGGCCAATGTAACTTAGTAATGTAGTGCCCAAGCACCATGAGGGGGACGTAAGCCTGTAGTGCGGTTGACTACAGTTGATGGAAACTAAAAAAAAAAAAAAAAAAAAACTTGAATATTGGTCGTCTCACATGATGGCGCGCGAAACTACGCCATATTTTTTGACTGATCCCGACTAATAGTATTCTTGTAAGATAGGGATAGAATTGTTTACGCGAAGCAGCCGTTTGTTTTCACCGATGCCGTATGTTGCCTACGGAAGGGGGCAATAGCAGGTCGATTGCCCGTCGCGATCACCCGCGCTCCACAGCAACATTTTTTTCTCACATTTCCATCCACCCCCGGGACTCCCCCACCCCCGATTAACATTTTACACGCATCACGTGACTTTGGAGAGGTTCCGTCATTAGCAATTGAGATCACAATTTGTATATGCTGTGCAGATCCTCCTGAGACCCCGCATCAGTAGTTGGAGTTTTGGCGTCCAGGGGGGGGGCCCATTTTGGACTCATTCTTCCTTAGTGGAGTTCATCTTCCTCAAGCTGTGAAGTCCACATTTTCGTGATTCACCTTTTCTCACTCATTTTCCGTGAAACTTCTGAGAAAATCAGTATCTGTATTGAGGATTGCTGAAAACCTTATTTTGGATATTACCAAAATGATTGGATATCCCATTGTCATTAACTGATTCTGCTTTTGTGCCAGGTACAGAAACTCCTGTTGTGATATACACTTCAGTGAATTTAAAAAAAAATTGACCGTAAATTCTTAATCTGCACCGATAATATCGAACCATTCGATTATGTCGATTTTATGATCGATTCGGCGATATTTCGTAATTTCGAGATTATAAATGTTAGATACCATGATAAATGTGCAATGCAAATTGTAGTGAAATGCAATTGGATTCTATTTTTCGATGTGTTCTACAATACAATATCATTGATTGGCCACGCACAGTCGCAGACTCAGTTGTAATCCGCCAAAAAAATAGTTCCAATTGTATGTAAATAAATACAGTAGAATTCATGGATCATGCTTGAGTTTAGCGTGGTCAATGAATGACATTTTTGCAAATATCAATCCAATTGTATTTCACTGAAACTGCTGATCCATCATGGTGCCTATCTGTGTTTACTTTTCGCCTTGGGGACTCCAAGGCGGCCATTATTCGGAAAGATGTCTCAGAATGATTCCTCAGTAAAAAAAACGTGTCGAAAATTCGCCTTCCCTCAAAACCATCGAATGAGCGGAAGTGGGGATTGTTTGTGCGCCTGCGCAGATGACGTCATCGGGGAATAACTTTTCTAAAAATCTGTCACTTTTAAGCTCAGTTTGTGCGGAAGGTAGCGCTTGCGTCCTAGGCCGTAGACATTTTACTTAAAACGACGGATGATTCATAATGGAAATCTTGTTCCGTTTTCTCTGGGAGGGTCTCGGGTGGTTGGACTAGAGGTTGGGAGTGGAAACGGTCGGTATGTGTTTTGGCGGTGGCGCACGCTGCGGTTCGATATCGAGGCTTTTTTCCATTTTTCCTCGGCGAAACGCCCGACTGGCTTTTCACGAAAACCGGCGTCCAACGCCAAATTACCCGCCGGCTTTTAGCATCACAGAAAATGCGTATACACACCAAGGCACTCACTCACTTCTCTCTCTCTCTCCCTCCAACCATGTTCGCTTCTCGACGTGGCATCATCTCTCGCCTGCAATGCGCCAGAAAATTAAGGTTTTGTGCTCAAATTAGTTTCGGGGATTAGCTGTCGTTTCGATTAAATATGCCGTCAGCAACGCCCTCACCAATATATTCCTTCGCACGGTAATCCCAATGGTCTGTGCAGGCGTGCCACATTCTTCAAATTTGAAAGAAAAATTAAAATGAAAACCTACAACTACACTTGGGACCAATTTGCACGATGGAGATTTCACCTTTTTGTTTCAGGTACGGGACGATGGTGAACTGAAACTCCTTAGAGTGTCACCGGAATAGTCGCTGCACATATCTGATATACGATGCCACTTCGTTTAACGAAACCAAAAATACTTAAGTCAACCATAAACATGAAGT
>JAQGBY010003499.1:0-19106 GCA_034698785.1 Mycogona germanica
TGAGAGGCACATTTTCACCAGTACCCCGAGCCAAAGCCCGCGCCGGGAATCGAACCCGGGACCGCCGAGCCGCAGTCCGTCATAAACCAACTGCGCCACGACGGGTTTCAAATCTATTCCGCCATTCTTTCAGAAATTTAGTTCGATTCTTTGAAACATAACCTTTAGTGTGCAATTCTTGACACGAATTCACTTTCGTCTTTAACGGACACCTAAATCCCATTCAAAACGATTTTCGTTCGAAGAGCGAGCACTTGAAACCAGTTAGACAACGGAAGGCAGCCTCCATCTTGGAATCATTTCCCCAAACGGCCTCCCCACAACCACCATCACCGGGTGATCCTTATCCATCGAAAGGAACCCGAGCTCTTCCATTTTCCTGAATGACTCCCGCGCCGCTCCCAATATCCCCCTCCACCCTCCTTCACGTGTGTTCTATTTTTAGCCCTCAGCCCTTCCCCGCGCTCGATCGATCCCGGGCCGGGAGAGCTCGTCTATTTTTAGCGTGGCCGCCGCCGCCGTCACCACCGCCGTCGCGCGCGCCCCCTACACCGCTACTCCTGCTCTCCCCTGGTCCCCTAGTCCTGAACGACTGAGATGATGAGATCGAGGAGAACCGCTTCCTGCTTTTGCTCCTTCCGCGAGAAAACAAGCGGGTCAGCGCCATCGACGGGCGGCGGAGGTGCGTCAAAAGAACACACTTCCACCACACTCCTCACAACTCCTGGCATTCGAGATTCCACACTGGATCGGGCCAGAGACCCACGAATGTTGATCTCAATCAATTGCGTCAGCATGCCATCATCAATCATCATAAAAAAATAATAAACACTCAGAACCATCTCGCGGATAAAACTAGAAACCCACTGGAGCAAATGACAATGCGTCTGGATATTAATAATTTCATTCGTTCCGTTTGACAAAGACAAATTGTGCACGGAGCAAAATATCAGTTCAACAATTGTTTGTAAACGACATCTGTAATTTAATAGGACAATAAACCGTTAAAATTTGAATTTTTAAAACACTGAATCAATCACGAACTTCATCGGAAAGCGAATCCGCATGTGACGTATTTAACCCTTACGATCGAGCAATCGAATAATCGACAACGCTTCGATGAATCTGAACTTTCATTTAGCGTTTGGAATCATTTTTTTTTAATTCACTGTAGAATTTTATGTACCCCTCACCAGTGTCCCGGGGATCGAATAGTCGAGAGCCCACACCGAGAATCGAACCCGGGATGGGCTACGACGTATTTGACGTTTGGTCAAAAACACGCTCGAGTTTTAAAATCTCCAGCGCAGTCATTTGAAATATTCCATCACATGTCCAAATGTTACAATAGAATGCTAAGTCCAAAACAAGATCACATTTTCATGGCGCAAGACGTCAAGTGTAAATGAGCCTTTATGAATCTTGAATCTTCGAATCACTTGGAAAGATTTTTCGTGAAAAAAGTAACTGAAGTTGTTGTTTCTTGAACAGTCCGTTTTGGTAAAAAAGACGATCGAGTTAAAAATCCCCAGCGTGGTCATTTGAAATATTTCCTCGCATGTCCAATGTTTGAATATTAAGTCCAAAACAAGATCGCATTTTCACGGCACAAGACGTCAAGATTGGTCAAGTGTAAATGATTCTTTATGAATCTTGAATCTTTGAATCTCTTGGAAAGATTTTCCGTGAAAAAAGTAACTAAAGATTGTTGATTCTTGAACATCCAAATTTCACGATGAAGCTTTTCACATTTTGCTCCATGGAATCGCGCAGCAACATGGAACTATCCATCGTGTCGATTCGAAATCTTTCCTAACATGTTTCACGCTAAGTCATGTTCCATGGCGCAAAACATCTCCGTCGTTCAAATGAACTTTACAGAATGCGTTCGATCGAGTAAAATGGCAAAGATATTTTTAAACGAGTAACTGTTTTAGTTTGACGTCATTGGAAAGGGAGGGATGATGATGGTGGTGGTGATGATGGTGGTGGTGATGATGGTGGTGGCCGTTTGACTGAACCGGCGAGTTGCCAAGAGGCGATGACAGCGCCGCCACGCTTCCGCGCACATCTCTCGCCTGAACGGTAAACCCACGACGCCTTCAACTGACGTTGTGAGTTCTCACCGGGAGACGAATAGGTAGAAGTGAATATTATATATATGGTGGACTGGAAAATAATTTTTTTATTTTACGGTCTGTCTGGCGATGGATGGGGGCGTGTGGGAGAAGGAATTCGGTTGAAACACTTTGTCGGCAAACACTGGCAATAATAAATACGACGCGCCAGAATGAAATACACATTTTTGGGTTGACGCAATATTTTTACTTCTTATCCGATACATCTTGGAGATGCTTGATCAGCCAAGAGTGGAGAAAAATAAATTTTCGCGAAAAGAAAATCCTACGCTGTCATTTTTGTGAATCAATTACACGTACGTACACGAAAATAACAAGCTGATGTATTCATCAAAATATTTCCCGAGCTACTCAAGATTTCTCAAGATACTAACCAAGAAAAAATGTACAGGAATTTCTTAATTTGAAGTTTTCTGTTTCTTTTAAACTTAAATTGATATTCCATGTTTTTTGGTTTTCAATACAACTAAAAAATATTTTTTTTAATCTAAAAATGTCCGGAATCTTAAATCTGGAGTTTCAAACATCTCAAGTTTATGAAGGTAATTTTACCGCAAGAGTCAATAGTTCGAGTTTTTCTCAACGGCTCGTTTGCATAATTATAACAGGTGTTGATTAATTGTTTCTACAACAGAGCATTGACATCCTACCTCACTTAAACTCGACACAGCAGTCAACAATATATATTGTCCAACGTGACCAAACCATCGAAAACAACTTGTCTTAAACGGTGTTAACCAATTAACCAATTACAGGGTGATGGAACTGACAAACGATGCAGGAATGGGACCGAAATTTTAGGTTTCTACCAGTTTCGTCATTACTCGGCTAAATATTTTTGTTTGATGACTTTGCTGACCTTGATTGACTAGTTCAAAAAATAGCATAAGCAAAATTAGAACGACCAAGAGTATCTCGATGAAACTTCTTTTTAATGGTGAAGTAGGATTTTTAATCGCGAATTTATGGACATTTTTCAGCACATAAAAATCCGGATCCTAGTGTTTTGCGTTACGGTTGCATACTCTATCTGTCTTCAGCCGACCTATTGGCCGGGCACCAAAATTTCGTTAAAAAAATGGCGGCAAACACGTAACCGAGAGACTGTTTAAGAGATAAGCTACACCGGTTGCCATAAAAAAAATACCGGTCAACGGTACAGCTCTTGTATACATGTAGGTTACGAAATATATAAGCGACACCAATTAAAAGAGGGACCGGTGCAAAAATAAAACAATTAGATAACATTATTTGGTGGCGCCTGTGGTGGGGATAATTGCCATTCATGAATAAAAAAAATTAATCACGAATTGATAAATGCATTTGACGGAAGTTGCAGCTGTTATCTGCGGTCAACAGGTGTCCAGCTACGCCTCATGCGGAGAAAAGTTAAACGGCTTAACGAAATTGAATAAAACTTTACCTGTAGATAGTTCCGCAAATTTGTAGTCGAGTGCAACTTATTTCAGATCTCTATGTTGCGTATTTCTCGAGATATGAACCGTTAAAGTTTATAGCATTGCCATTAAAAAGGTAAATTCCAATATGGCGTCTCCACTTCACCAAAATTGCGCTGTCGATATCATGTGTCATCATTGATAGCACGTAATGATTTAGTTTCATCCCCAGTTTTGGCGCGAAAATATAGATGAAGGGGGAAGTAGATAAATATGCAAATGAGAGATGTTACGATAGATGGACTCACCAGTAGTGGGCCCGGAATATCGGTTCTGCAAACTTGGTCCAACGGCACACCGAACTTCACTCTAAAAGATAAAAAAGTTAACGAAATTAAGTCACGAATCAAGAGTTCGAAGTCCACGCCCTGTCCGCGTCATGTGACGTCATGACCGATTTCCTGGTTATATTTCTAAAAAATCGTCAGTAATTATTTTTTAACTTTCAGCTTAATTGTTTTGCATGAAATGTTGTTGTGTTTTACGTGTTGTGCATGAAATTACTTTGTTTGCATTTTACTTCGACATTTTAATGTTTAATGTTTTTCTTTCTCGAAGACTTTTAAGGGCATGCTTGTAGTCTTTCGAAGCAAATCTACATTAAATTTTTCATTATGAACACGAAATGAGCAGCGTTTTTGTGATACGTAATTTGGTAATTGTCAGTGTGACCCGATGACATAGATATATTCCCACCACGGAATTTGGCGGGACGGCAAAGAGAAAGTGAAAGTTAAAAACTAGTTCGTTTGTGGGCAACACATGGAGAATGGAAAAAAAGGGAAAGATGTATACAGTAAATCCTCCTGAGAGCCAAGCCTGAGCTGACAGGATCTCCTTAACCCTTCATTCAGATTTCAAGTAAATACCCAGTACAAGCCCAGTCGTTCATTCAATTGGTCTGGCTCAATTTCCGGTTCGGGATCCCGTTTATTCGATCTCGGGATATTGGTAGCAATTATGTTCGGAGGTCTGGGCACAAATCCTGGTCTCTGTATGTTGTCAATTTGCAACTTATTTTTCGTCTCAGAAATGAGACAATTAGTTTTTTCGCGTCTTAAAAGACAAAGGATACGAAATGATCTCAAATTTTGATATTTTGTTTTTACAGTGTACACAGTAGAAGAGGTGTCAGTAGGCTGTAGGTGGTAAAGTGCGGAAGCTTCCTTACATCTAGACACGGTTGAAATTAGGCAGCCCCCAGGCCTGCAGTGATGACGGATTGACGAAGTGGGGGAGCGGAATAGGCGGGGAAAACTAGGACGTCTTCAAAGGGGTTTTTGCACAACGGAAAAATGTTTAATGCGCTCTCACAAAAATACGGGAACGCAAATTTAACACCAACAGAAGCTGTATACTTTTGTCGGGACAGAAAAAATCACCTTTTCTCGCAAGTGGAACACCTTTTGAACTTATGATGCACTCTATTTTCTCACCTCTTTGTTACGATACATTTATTTCGCTTATTTGATACAGCTCGGCTTCAATTTCTTTCTATTTTAGTTTTATTATTCTATTTTAGGAAAGAGAAGGTAATATTTTGGATTAGCTTCAGCTAACCGAGACGAGCGAGACGAAGAGAAAGTCCTTTCTCCTCTTCCCCAAAATTTTAATACATCCTTTGCATTGAATGATGCGATTTTAGGGAAAAAATCTGATATTATTTTGAAATTTCGCAGGAACCTTGTTTTTAGAAAGGATCTGAAATGTAATTCTACATTCATGGAAGGCGTCACAAAATTGAAGACGCCGGTCTAGATACGGAAAAATGTCTTAATAGTTCAAATTTGTTAAGGGTTCAGTTAAAATGTCTTAAGATTAAACAAGAGCCATGCGGATTTGTTGAATAAAATTAATCTAATAGTACAAAAAAAGAAGCGAGTTCGCCTCAAAAACCCGTGATCGCTGTTTCAATTCCGGCCGACATCTTCGGAATTTTTCGGGCGAGAGAAATTCCTTAACACGCCTTCTTTCGGAATAGAAGTAAAATCATGACCCGTACCTGTACGATATCGGGACGTTTAAGTCCCCTTTCCATAGGCAGCCTAGGTTAGACAAAATTTCCAGGTCGTCCTCTGGTTTTTTTTTTAAGATGTTAAATCACCGGTGCACCCCCTTAACAATAACTTATTACAAAAACAAAGTTGGTCTTACAGCCTGCCATTCGATGCATGCAAAAAGGAGATCTGGGAGGGAAAAAGGAAGGAGGGGATGGTGTGGGGTGGGGTGATAGTTGTGGGCGGTGGGTTGGGGAGGAGGAGCGGGTGAGATTCCATCGTGTAACGGAAACAAGTAGGTCTTCGCACCATGGGGGCCACCCCCTCCCCCCCCCACGCACGTCTGTCCCGAATTCCTTAATCCCGGCACACGTGAGGAGCAAAGTTGGGAGAGGACACTCTGAAGAATTCATCTTTGGGAGCAGGAGCTACGTTTGTGGAACCATCCAGATCTGACGACAAAACTGCGTGACAACTAACTCCTCTTATCAACCACCAACGTTACCAACTTTAGTTTATAACCAGTCAATAGAAATCCCATCATCTTCCGCATCATCCGAATCTGAACCGGATCGTGGTAGTTCGATTTTGACCGAACAAGGATTTGATTCATCCCTAAGTTCATTCCCGGAGCGCATGCGAACATCGTCACTTAGCGCCACCATTCGAATGCCCCCCCCTGCTCTAGAGGAATGCACGGGATGTCTCTCTGGGCTCGGGAGTTCAAGCTCGACGTCAGCGACTCTTCACTCGTCGTCGCGCCCCCTCGTGGCCACCAACGTCAATAGGTGTTGGGGAGGGAGGGGTTGGCCCGGAGAGTTCGAGGAGTATTTTTAGCGGGTCGGAGCAACGACCGCCTGCCCACTCCCCCGCGTTCCCAGAGAACACATTTTTGGGGGGAAAGGGGACGGATGAGGAGGAGAAGAAGAAAATGCTGAGACGAAAGAAAGAGGATGGTGGTGGTGAGAAATTATTTGGCGAGGCAGACAGAACAAGTTAGCTGGTGGGAACTCCGTTTCCGATCGTCAGTATCGATTCCGAGATCTGCACGAACTTTATAACTTGTTGCAGGACATCGTTGTCCAGAATACACACCCCGGTCGGCTGTATTTGTTTTCGTAGGCGGAGGAGATGACATGATCTTGCGGAGGCCGCAGTGGTGGTGCTGGTGGTGGTGGACACGCACAGAACGGGTGGACAAAAACAACTCCCAACAAAAAAAAAAGAGGACAACAATTTCAAATATTTGCTCGACAGCACTTGGTCCACCATTATCGAGGGAACTTGAAAAGTGATCTTCCTCGCGGCGGATCGCGTTTCACCGAAGGGGTCACACCATAAGACAAAAAATGTGACGAGCGAGTCGAATCCTTGACTCAATGAAATCAAAACCTTTCACTTTATGTCACTTTCCTATCATATCACCTGTGTTTCCGTCCTAAAAAATCCACTCTAAATATCGTTACCTAAATGGGAATCACCGAAAGAAAGCTCGCTCGAAAAATCCCAGATGTCTCGGTCGGGAATCGAACCCGTGGTCACGGGCACAGTAAGCGCTCACGCTCGCCACTCCACAGGAGACCTCTTCAGCGATAGATGGCGTTAGTGTCTGGTTAAGCCAATCCATTTGATAGTATAGTAAAAGGAAAGAGCCCGTTTATGAAACGGGGAAAATTCTATATAGCACTACTGAGCTGATTTTAAAACCAATAACAATAATTTGTTGGAACTCGTGGAAGGTCTGACTCGATTTCAGACACATCGAGGAAATGTAAAAATGAATGAGATCATCGAAATCGTTTGTTTCATTCATTTGTTGGTCACATTTTCGGTTGACGCCTGCTTCTAGATCTTTCAGTTCGTTGATCACTGCTTCTAGATCTTTCAGTTCGTTGATCGATACAGTTCGTGGGTGCCTATGCGTGCCAATATGTAAACAGAGTATTTTTAGGTGATCGAAGGTCGCAATCTGATTATGTCTCTAAATTCAGCCACCTGATCAGCATAACAAATTGACAAAATGTTGGTGGACTGAATGTAATCATCCGGACCACGCGGTCTTCAACCGGTTTCGTCACTCAACACGTTATCTAAAAAGAAAAGTCTAAAGTGCGCACATCAACATGGAAGCATAAGAGTGTGACGTCAGACAGTGCCGAATGTAGGCGTCGAAGTTTGCGGTGACAGATTAATATCCTATCTCGTAATTGTTGACTTTGCCTATCTCGGAAGACATGGAGTACGGAACCAACCCTGTCCTCGAACCCAATACCATCTCGTTCCCCACACAGAAATTCGGAAACCAGGACAAAAAAGGTTGTCTGGAACAGACAAAAATATAAAATGACGACATTTACCAAATTATGAGACAAATCTATCGTTAAGGGGGAAAAGAGGAGAACTCGTCACAGGTGAGAAAATCAAGGTGTTTACGAGGTAATGGACAAAAATAGATAGATAATAAAAAAGCTAGGTATAGGGTCCGCCCCGTGCTAGGTTTATTACCCGCAATATCATTAGTGGTCACCCCCAAGTGTCCCAAACATACCTGTCCAAGGGGTTTCCCCCCCTAAAGGGTAATCCAACGGTCCCCTGGACGAACCTCCCGGACTGACAACACATCATTTTTTCAACTGAAACGCGGGCACATTCAACTCGGTCTACGCGGAACACGTTTTTACTAGGTTAGTTAAACACAAATGTGCGGACGATGGTGTCGCCACCTGGTGCCATCGCCAGGTTTTGGTTACGTTACGTTTCGGTTATCGATCGGTTTATCGGTTGGCTGGGTTACCAAAGATCGCGATTGGGTTGCGTGATGTGTGATAATATTATTTCTGATGGGTGTCGTCATTTGGTTTCGAACAACTTTCCTTCTGTTTACAATAACGATAAAAAATAAATAGAAGAAATGGATTGTTGTCAAATTTTCTGTGAAACATGCGCTCGCCAGAAATTGGTAAGGTTGTACGTGTAATTCCACTGTCAACAAATTAAAACTGGATATATACGGCAAGTGAAATGAAATATTGTATGAGGATAATTAATTTGACAATGTTTTTGTTTTTCACATTCGGTAAATAATTTGCGGATAAATTGTGAAACGATCCTAGGGACTGATTACACGGCAATCGTGTAATCAATCCAAAAGGGTTCCATGTTTTTTAATGCTTCTCTAAGAGAAAACGGACAAAATCTCTTCGAATTTTTAAATTTGAAACGATTTACAACGTTGCTATTGAAAAACCATTAAACCATAACAATAAATCTCCCGTGTAATTTCCGTGCAATTGTCTACTTTTGCCGTGTAAACGCCGTGTAATATTTTTTCTGTATATTTTGATAGAAAGAAATAATATCTATGAAAATGCTAAGTAGCAATTCGGTGTAGAAACTGCGTGATATTTTAGTGATTATAAAATAAAAAGAGATACAAATCTCACATCGCCAAATATAAATTGTGCGATAAAAATCCCGGAAATGGACGAAAACTTTTCTCGACTAAAAGAGAAAACGCTGAGAACACTTTTTAAAAAAGTATTTGAAATTACCAGAGAGACTATTTAAAAAGAAATTGTGGGCAATTAAGTGATAATAAAAATATCCGGTAAGGCCAGATTTTTCGCAATTTAAAAAATATTCTATTTCTATTTTATTTCTATTCTATTTAATAAAAAATATATGTTGTAGCCACCACAAGCACAATAAGGTTCAATTAAAGTTAGGTGCCGATCAAAAGGCCACGGTGTCGTGGACGAGATGGGTGAGTGGGGGTTGAGGGTGGGGGTGGGGAAGTGGAGGGCAGGAGGCGGACAATGGACGCGTTGCGAGCCAATTAGTTGGTATCGGGCCAACTGAGTGCGACGTCATCACTCCCCCTTCGCCCAACACTCCCCTCTGACGTAACAATAGAGGAACCCTCCCGGTTCGACCGAAGGAGTCGAAAAATTCCAGTCACACACACAGAACACGTGACGTCACAAGTGGCGAATCGCGAGACCAGGGAGATCAACAACGAATGGGCGAATTAGAAATCGTGGCGGCGAATCGCGAGCCGCTCGGATCCATTCCAAAAACGCCATATTGTTCAGGGTGGACTGAAAGATGAGCGACCCCAAAACGTATAATTAGGGAAAATAAAAACTGGAATTGTTATATAACGTTATATTACTCGCATTCCTGGGGCAATCATTTACGCAGTGCTGTCAGATAACAAAAAAGAGAGACGGACTACACAAAGGCTACTCTTGCCACTTGCCACGATGTCAACTTTTGGGCTCACATAAACATGTAAACAATCGAGTTGCAACTACAGTTATATTGTAATTTTTAAAATGAAATCTCATAATACAGGATCTCAGCATTTGTTAAGGAAGTTGATCCAAAGAAAAGCAGTTAAAATTTATTTGCTCTTCCACAGGTTCGAAAAAAAGAAGTACACAAATTTCGCTAAGTCGCAATCGCAAGTCGCAAGCGGAATTATAGAAAAGCGATATTGTGATTATAGGGGACTCGAACCCAGATCGCTCATATTTAGTCACAGATCAACTGAGACATCTACTGTATACACCCAGCCCCTGGTGGCAAGACGGAAGACCGTGATGAAATGATGTGTGGTCGTCTTAAGGAGGATGATGAGCCCATGTTATCATCGCGTATGCAGTGTACAGTTTGCTCCATTAACAGGAATGACTCAACAAGAAGCAATCATTTGTCTAACCAGGACAAGAGCAGCATGCTGTGAGGAACAAGTGGGGCGGGGCGAGGGTGGTCTGGGTGGACATCACCACCACCACCACCACCACCAGGCCACCACCACCCAATAAGACAGTTTCGCTTCGAAATGATGGCATCGGATTATCAGCTAACTGTGAAATGAACCAATAATTATGCTCGGGGTGAAGTTGGGGGAATAAGGGGTTGGGGGTCGTTTAACATCTTCGAGGACACGAATTCCTATACTATGGACCGGAGGGCAGGAAGATAATTTTTCCGATCTGATTCTGCGTGATTAGATCTGATCCCCTGTCTTCATTTGTGTGAAGAAATGATCCTTTGAACCTAGGATGAAAATCTACAGAACAGCATTCAGAAATAATTTCGTTGTCGATCTCTTTGACATTTTTGAACGATTTCTTGGAAGTCATTAAGTCTGATTTGTTTATTTCGTTTTAGAAACTTGTTGCAACTCAAAAAAGTAGATTTTAGAAGTTTTCAAAGCAAGAGGATTGACTGAAAGAGTACTGACTCAGGGGGATCAGGGGGCCCATTTTGGACTCAATCTTCCTCAGTGGAGTTTATCTTCCCCAAGCTGTGATCGGCTGATTTGGGTCACGTGATGGTAACGTCACCGAAATCAGCCAGTCACAGCGTGAGGAAGATAAACTCCACTGAGGAAGATTTGAGTCCATAATGGGTCCCCTGATCCAAACTTTTGTTTTTTGGAAACTTTTCTTGGAAGGAGGACTGGAGACAATTTTCTCGCCAACGGATTTTCTCGTATTCGTATTTCGCGTTCAGCATTCGGCCGACACTCGCATCTGGTAAAACTCAATGCTGATAGGCCTAGGTCAACGCCGTGCCCTCCCCTCCCCCCCGGGTGGGCGCGCCTCGCTTTAACCGCTAGTCACAGAAAGAGAGAGAGAAGACCTCGAGGAGAACGAAAAAAAATAAAAAAACGGGGACGAAAGCAGCGCCATGTTCACCAAATATGGTCAAACGCCAAACACTCGCTCCCCGCAGCGCCGCCGCAACGCAAAATTAATAATCGCGAAAAGTGGACGCGCCCCAAGGTGCATCCAAAACACCCCACCCCACCCTTCAAACCATCGATTAAACAGAAGATGGGAAAACTAGAGCTTCCTCGATAGTGTCTTAGGAAAATGTAAGCTTTCTTATTTATATGGAGTTCTCTATAGTCACTAGATGGCGCCTATAAATTAAAAATAAAAAAAATATTAATTCCACGAAAACTGATCGAGCGAATTTAATTCCCAATTGAATTGTCGAAACTTCGATGTTGCTTATTTAGAAGTGTGTGGTCAAACGGTGACGTCAATAAATTTATCACGAAAACAACTTGTCCGTCTAAGGTCTAAGGTCAAACTGTTTTACTCGATTGCCATCTGGCCGGAAATGGCAGGGACGGTTTCATCGTTCTGCACGTCATGACAATAGTTTGTCAAAATCGAAGATTTGAAAGAAAAGTTTTTTTAAATAAAGAATTAAACTTTTCTCGAAAATTAATAGCAAATTTCCTGCTGTCTGATAAGAAAATTGAAAAAATTCGAATTGATTAAGCAGCTCGAAAACGCAATGCCCCGTTCTCGACTTAATAAATTCCAAGAACGTTTTTGTATTTGTGAATTTGAGTTTGGGGATTTAGTGTGGCTCCAACTTGACTCGTCGCGTTTATGTCGACTTTGAAACGGGTGCGGGACTCTTCGGGCAGGACCACACCCTCAATATCTCTGCAATATATGGCAGGGGAGGGGGCGTTGGCGAATCTCACACCCCGGTGCCCCCTCCCCTCCCCTCCCCACCGACCGACCACACACCCAACGCGCCAACAAACCACCTCCAAAAAATACCATATTAACGCATCCGCGCCAACGGCGGCCGTGATAGCAAAACTCATTTCCATATATCAAGTATAATTTTTTTTTAAATAAATTTGGCATCCCCATCGTGATAGGGAACGTTCCGTAGAAACCGCAACCGTCAAACTAAACATCCACACGTTTAGGGTTACGTATGCAGGCCGTTCGTCGTTACAGGTGATGAGAACTGCATTTTCAGGACACCCTGTAATATCATGTTTAGCAAGACAGACGTTCATTTATGAATGGCCAAAAAGGGTGGTGGTGGCGATGATGGTGGTGTGTTGTGGATTATTGACGTTGCACGGGCGATTGGTGGATTGTTATTCGTCGCGAGACCACGCCTACAGCAGCTCCATTGCCATCAACTGGAACTGCTCGGCATCGACTAATTCGACACCCCATTAGCTGATCGCGTCAATGTCATAAACACCTCTAGGATCACCCTCCAGAGACCCTCCAACATGCGTTCTGCGAACTGAAATTGGACTGGAGTGTGTAGCCAAGCCAAGAATGAACACTAGATGTCGAGTGACATGAAAAAGATGATGCAAAGTTCAGATGGTTGTTGCAACAGAAATAATTTACTTCGGATAAGTCAATTCATTGATAGCAGTTTTTAAATGATTCATCTAGCAGATACGAGACAATTTAGTAACATGAGCAACAGGCGAGATTCCTATTTTCAGTCACACTAATTAATGACCATTAAAAAGGACTCCCCGAACAATACACTGTTTATGTCGCATTGACACACATTGGCTGTGATCTAAGCAGTGGTCATTACTTATTTATTGCCTTGTCTTATTAATTGTCATATTGTACCAGAATTGTGGCCACCTCACGTTGTACGAGTATTGTTGGGACAAGACAATTTACACTTGTCTATTTTGTCAGCTGCACCAGCAACAACAATAAACAACAGAAACACTTCATTTGTGAATTCTTCGTATTGCGCAGCTTCATGCAGCAATGGCACATTTATAAAAAGTCAAGAATGCCAGATTAAAACCACCTGCAGTGCTGTTAGTGGGAACCTGATTTTATCGTTGCGAAAAATTTAATTTCTCTTCCAAGTACTATTTTAATGAAACAGTAATTTTAAAAAGAACCAGGAAGGTTAAACATAAATGCTAGAGTTAGCGCGCTTACATGTGTGACATGGTTGTTGCGGCAACCGAAAAATCCGGTTCCAAGTTCAAAGAGCGAGCTTGCAAATCTGATAAAAATGCAGGGGAGGTCTAGAAATGGGGTGGTGGTGCGTGGTCATTCGGTGGCAGACGGCAGCGACATAACACCGACAATGACTCCAATGTGTTGTTGTTTTGTTGCTGGCGGACCGAATGAAGGTGGTTCATATCCCGCCGCTCCACCCTCCGAATAAAAATTGAAAAACAATGGAACGTTTGTGAGTTGTCCACGCCGGCAGGGCCAGGCCGGATGGCCCCGGGTCATTCGATCTTCAAACCAGGGTTCACTGTTCCCATCCAATCTCCATATGCTGACCCGCCCACATTCCCCGACTGACGCCATTTTGGAAAGATATGTAAGAGATGTCGTCGCCATTTAAAAAGAAATTACAATTGCATGTTAGTTATTGTTTCTGTTCAACAAACTTAAAAACGGAGACAATCTTGGTAATACTTGGTACCTACATCTGCAGCGACATCCTACATATTCACTAGTAAAACAAGCACTGCTATGATGCAGCACGATGCAACGGAAGTTTGAGTCGTACTTCCGTTGCATTGTGAAGTTTTCCAACCACCAGTGTTGCTGTTCAAAAAATTTAAAAACGGAAACAATCTTGGTAATACTTGGTACCTACATTTGCAGTGACATCCTATATATTCACTAGTATCACAAGCACTGCTATGATGCAGCACGATGCAACGGAAGTTCGAGTTGTACTTCCGTTGCATCGTTAAGTTTGCCAACCACCAGAGGGCAGATAGATGGTAAATTCAGTTAAGAATGGCGGGTTAGCCCTGTCCTAGTGCCGGACTTTTCAGCTTATGTCGTAAATAAATTGCGCTTCCCTTCTGACAAGCAACACGATCTACTGCAAATTGAAATGGCGACATTTTTTAAATTCACGCGTCGCTTCCTGGAATCGTTACGCTTCGTTGGTGGCGGTGGCCTCCTCATAAGACATATTTCACGGCGATTAGCAAACAACGGATAGAAGTGTCGGCTGTTTTTTCTCTTCTTTTAACTTTTATTATGCTCGGTACGTACATATAAAATGGCGGTTGCTAGATATTTGGACATAAATTGTTTTTCCAGCGATGATAGGAGGTAAAATGTGGGGGGAAGTGGAGACCGAGGGGAAGGGGGTGGAGGTGGTTTGCTGGGAAATGGAAGCAGTGGCCCGTGCAAATGCAGAGAGAGACTCCGTGAAGCGAGTCCCGCCCGACAGGGTCGCGTCTAGTGTCACGTTTGAAAGGACATCTAGTATCGAAGAAGGGGGCAATAGGGTCGGTAGAGGGGGATGGAAAAGAGGGTAGGAGTACCCTCGTCCCCCTCGTCCAATCTCACGTGAGTTTCAATGTGAGCGTAGCGGAAATAAATATCGACCGGAGAGCTTTTTGTTGTCGTTGCTGCTGTTTTCGTGCGTGAGTCGTTGACCGTTCGTTTTCATAGATGTCGCCACTGTCAGCACGATGGTCTCGCCATCTGGTGGTGGACGGTTTTTAAGTTTGGTTGCAATATCATTTTTGAAAAAGCTACTATTTTTTGCTATGAAAACGAAAAATATGATAACTCGCTATTTAAACTTAAGTGAGTGAGTTTCTCACGACATCATTTATTCAGGATTCATCCGACTGCAGCACATCTGATTTTTATGAAACTGAATTAAATTCAGATTTTTCGTAAAGACCAGACGTTCGCCAACATATTGTTTGCAATATGAACCCTGTTCAGCCGACCTTCACAATTCACCTCACCCTTCCTTCAACATCCCCCTCCACGTCACCTCAATAACCTCGATCCTTTTCGCTATTTCTCCTTTTGTTGTCGCGCCCCACGAATACTGTCTGAGTCCTTCCCCCCTCCCCTAGTGGAGCTTGGATTGGAACTTGGATTCGCCCCCTTACATCCATCCATTCGAGGGATCCATTGCTGACCCCCAATGCGCAGTACGCGTTTAAAAACATCCATTATTGACATTCACATTTGAACTCGCTCGATCTGTGGCGTTGTGATTCGAGCCCCGGGCGATTGCCCAGCACGGTCCCACCCACCCCGCTCCTCCGATCAAGGCACTAAATCCAGTTCGCGACCTTCCATGTTTCTTTCTGCATATCTCCCGATCTGAAATCCGTGTCTGCAGACGTGTTAGCTGACCGCTTTTCCAAAAAATACACACCAAAAAACCACTTTTCTCCCACTCACTTGCCAACACTGGCAAACCAACCAGCCTACATGCAGACGCAGAAACATAGTTTCCAAATCACGTATCGGTACAAAAATGTATATACAAAAAGCTCTCAACCTTTGGGTTAATTGCGCCTATTGCGTCTCGACTTTATCTTTAAATGGACGTGGCACACTTCTTCAGGTATTAGGAATTTTGGAAAGCCTTCGAGTTCTCTAGAGTGCTCTCCTTCGCCGCTTCAACCGCATCAAACTCAAAAACACTACTAGCCATGAAGCGGATAGGTCAACGCCCACAAACTCAAAAAACCTGAATAAATTATTGGTTTGGGAAAATGATCACGAAATCCAAAAAACAGCAGCATTTCTTGAAAAACAAATCTGATGTTCGACATTTAATTCCAAGTTATCATTTGAAAATACGCCAAACACTTTTAGCTCTTTCGGTTTGATCAAAATGCACATTTTGGATATTCTAGATCATGACTATGACGTCACAAAACAAATATGAAATAATTAAGAAACGCACACTGAAATAATTAGGCGTACAAATGCGATGCAAAAATTCTTGAATTCACTTCCTGTATCATTAAAATCAAATACAAAGCGCTTGGCAACTTAATACAATTTGTAAATTATTATTTTAGTTGCAAACTTTAGATAAAATGAAATGAGCAACGTTAACCACTTAACGGTTGACCAACTTTTGTTGGCGATGACTTCTGGTAAAAATTATTGGAATAAAAAATATTTTTAAACTTGTTAGTTTGGTGTGAGTTGCTTGATTATTTTTTGTCGCTACGCAAATATTTATAAGTGGTTCATTCTGTTCGTTTTCGATATCATTTTATACATTTTGTGGCTTTGAATTTCTTCCACATTGCTTTAACTTCAATTCTATTCGATGTCTCATTGTTCTTATTTCTAGTGCAAAAGCAATATTTGTCTAGATCCATGAGACAACTCACACATTCTCAAGTCTAGAATGATATGCGGGTCTGCATTTTCGAAAACTATTCCGAGCAGCTGCAGAGAGACTGCGGAAAAAAAATAACATGCTCTTTCCCCCCAGGTTCGTGCGAGGTCCGTCAACACCCCCTATCCCCCTATCCCCGCTTTTACCCCCTCAAGCTCAATGAAACATCTGCCTTGTGCTGCGGAAAGAGAAGGGTGGATGGGTGGCAGGGGGCATGGGGTTATAGAAACAGTGTTGCCAACTGCTCGGTTACACAATTCCCTAGGCATCTTCAGCGTGACACAAATCAACAAACAAAAGCAGAACAAATTGTTTCTAGCTCCTAAATAATGTCACTGGAATTTTTACAAGTACGTCAAATTACGCATTGACTCACCCTTGGGTTAACGTTCCATTCAGGAAGTAATCACTAAATTATAAATGATGAAGTCATGTCATCCTGGTCCACATAACAAAAGCGAAGCAAACTTATAGACAAAAAAAATTGAGAAATGCCTCTCATATGATTTGTAAAAGCAGAAATAGAAAACCTGATAACGACAAACCAACAGTAGAAAATTGACAGACATCTCAAGAATTGCATTTTGTCCCAAATGCCCTTCAATCTAAATGCACATAACCAATGCTTTCAGCTATTAGACGACAAACTTCTATTTGATCGACGTTGTTGCAGCAGATGGTTCGTAGTTCGAACACAATCAGACAAATAAATCTGCATGTGCATGGAAATACCCCAAACATTGTATCAACCATCAATGTTTCTGTCCACCCTCATGACTCAAATACCTGCAAAACCACTGTCATTCAAAACCATGACTCATCAGGCCACTGACTCCATGCAATGTGATCCTGCGCTTCAAACACGGTGGTCAAATGCCAATTAGTTTTGCAAAGTAGCCCAATACCCTAAAAATCTGGTATCGGTCCATAAACTTTGCACCTATCTGCCCTCAATGTCTGTACCAATGTCCAATAGATGTGACTGATTGTGTTCCAGCAATTCATATCACTTCAAAGAAATACTTAATGGTCATTGGGCTTCGAGACAGAGATAAGCTGATAAACCTTCTTGCAGCGAAAGTTCCGATGTGGTAATTAAAATAATAGTAAAATGCATGGCGTTCACTTACTTTTCCAGTCTTCGTGGGTAGGGCGGTGTGGAGGGATGGGTGCATGACATGACGACGTTCCCGATGGTGGCTGCTCTGATGCTGCTCTGCATTCTGCGAGCCCACGTGGCCATCGAAGGCTGCGACGACGGAGGCAGGGTGGGGCCGGCTACCAGGGCAGCATCATCGTCGACCACCGCAGCATCCCGGCTCCGGAGCCACTTGCAACACCTGCTGGACGTTCTGTCCGGATTGCAGTGCAGGATGCTGTGCAGGAGTCGCCCTCCCTGTGCGGAAACACTGCTCGGCCCTCTCAGACGACGCTAACCATCTCCGACAGGAACAATTCCTGGACACTGGAAGACCTTCCTGAAGACGATACTGCTGTGATGCAACAAATGTGACTCATCGCAACAACAACCACCCAAAAAGTTGTCCGAGCAGCAATCCGGACCTCTCCGCAAGATTGGGGGACCCCTCCCGAAAAAACCACCGGGATGACAGATGCTCGACGCGGGTGATGCTAGCTTAAGGCAGTCCGGTCAGACGGTGCTGGATCCGGCCGAGGTAACGGTAACGCCATCTCGGCTTCAGTCTTCACTCTGTCGGTGTTAACTCTCTCACTGAACACTGTCAACTCTCCAGAGCGCCCTCTATCTCTCTCTCTCACTCACTCTGACAAGAGATCACCATTCGGCTTCTCCTCGCTCTTCATCCGCACTCTCACTCCACGACACCAAACCCGCGACTGTTCTGCCGAATGAACTACTTTGTCCGGAGTCCACTGACTGGAATGGAACGACGGTGGCGCCACGCGCGCTCACTGCGGCAGCAACTCGCGCGTTAGAAATGCGAAAACGCTCCCCAAAGTGCCGCTATGACGATCGGGACACAGCTGCTGCTCAACGCTTTCACTTTCATCTGCTCCCTTCGTTTGCTTTCGCATTGGGTACGCAACGAGGACCGCGCAACGAATTCACGAATTCATGAAATGGCGAGCCCACATTTTTGTAGCATTGTAGCATTCGAGGGTGGCACATTTTTAACAGATCTACGAGATCCCAATAAACGAGTGGTCGCACCGGGAATCGAACTCTGGACCGCCTGTCTGTTAAGACGACGAGGCGTTAAATCTTTTGCGCGGACGAAATTAAATGTTGACAAGTTAGAGCTACCGGAGCCGGAAGTCGTGCTTTAAAAAGGTATGTCGAGTAGTTGAGAGGTAGCGCAAAACCCGTGATCGCGGTTTCGATTCCGGCCGACACCTTCGAAATTTTTCGGGCGAGAGAAATTCCTTAACGCGCTTTCTTTCAGATTAGAATACCGATAGAGTACCGATATGACAAATATAATAACATTTTTGAACAACTCTGAATCTAAAAATAGATACCTCTGTATTTTTTTTTTTTGTTTCCAATCAACTGTAGTCAACCGCACTACAGGCGTTACGTC